>JASSUY010017458.1:6624-29114 GCA_032466535.1 Forpus xanthops
AGCTGAAAATCCAAAACACAGTGCTACACCAGCTACTGCTTAAAGAAAAATGACTGCTGCTGCTGAACCCATGACAAGATGTTTTGTTCCTCTGTGGCAGATGCAGATTACACCCCCTTTACATGGCAGGTGTTAAGAAAGCTATCTCTGGCAATGTAGTAAAAAGTCTGAAAGCTGAATAGGCTTCCAAATAAGGAAGACAGCATTTTCCATCAGCATAGCTAGACTGATGTTTAGAGGTAAAACACAGATGAACCACCTCTGTCCAGCTATCTACTTTTCAGCACAGATCTCCACTATCCTCTTTTCTCTCCACAGCAGTTCCTTACTTTCTGGCCTTTCTGCTTCTCCCTTCCATCCTCCATATCCACAGATGTTTGTCATCTTGGTCCTCCATTTCTTATTCCTACTTAGACCCATAATTATCTTTCTGGGACCACCAGAGGTTTCAGAAGCAGTCAAAATGTCTTTCTGTTAGGCATTCTGTAAGCATACACAAAATGTAAGCACACACAAAATGTATACTGAGTGTTGAATAGGTCAGTGACCAGCGTAAGAAACTGAAAGAAGGAGTTAGAAGAGAAGAGCAAGGGATGGCAAAGGCAGCTGTTCAACTGAACTGGCCAGTGAAATGTAAATATAGAGAAAATGGAGAGATGCCAAACTGCCTCTTTCAGTTCCCATGACCACTTTTTTTCTCCTTATTTCATCTAGATTCCCACAAAAATGTGAAATGGTTCAGCTGTTGTGAAATGGAAATAGCACTTTGAGACCTGTTTTCCAAAGGAATGCAAAGAAAATGATGCCAGTACAGACTAATATCAATCCATGTATCATGCTCTGAATGGGGATATGCCCAACTTCTGAACTGTATGTGTCATGTAAAATATTTTTATTAAAATACTTTGTACAGGAGTAAGTGACAGTGACCACATCAGTCCTCCTAGAAGCAGCTGAGTTTGAAGGTGATGAGAGACAGTGGCTCCCAAAGCCTCTGCTGTTTCTTTTCCTCTTGCCAACTAAAGAAAAAAAAAGATTATATTTGCTATAGACTATCAGATGTCCCTGGTGCAAAACGGTCTGATTTCTAATTGCTCAGATTGAAAAGAAATTTCAGCACTTCCAAAATTTATTTTCATTTAAAATCATAATTCTTTAAAATTTTTAATATAAAATCAAAATATGGAGCAGTTGCATTTTCCAGGCTTTTTTCTTTTCTTCAGATAGCATTCTTATTTTAGTTTGTTGCTATTGATTTAACACTATTAATAACTGTACTGACATATTAATAATCATATTAATGAGAATACAAAACTAAGAAACATAAAATGACAATTCAGAATTCTAAACCAAAATTTCAGCACCTCATCTTCCACTGAAGATAACGTTTTTTGTTTTTGTTTTTTTTTTTTATGGAAATTTTAATCAAAATGGATATATTGTTCTATACCCAATCCTACATAGCTATTTATTATTGACAAAAAAAAAATCTTACTGGTAAGTTTTAGACAAAGTCTAATCTGAAATTATTAGAAGGCACTTCAGTGGTACAATAATGACATTTGTGCTGTTGACAAATACCATGCCTATTTTCCTTATGAATCAGAATATAGAAATTATTTACCAGGTTCAAAGCTGGGCTCTATAGTATGCATTACTACCTAGGAGGTAAAAACACACAAAAAGATGCAGTTGTTTAAAGCTGCTGTGATATTTTCTCCTCACTGTTGACCTTTATTTTTCTTTCAGAGCTCTGAAAACCTATCTTCTGGTTTAGGTGTCCATGCTTAGAAGCTGTTTTCTAAAAGTAGTGGTAAAAACAGCATGCACTTACCCAAAACATCTGGCAAGTTGCCAGCATGGCGCTCTGTCCCATGAGTGCAGAGTATCCCTGATTCTCCAGCCTATCTTATGCACATTTCTTCTTACTGTAAGTAACACCATTGACTGGTTTGTGCTCTTTGTGGTTTCAAAGATGAAGGAATAGTTAAGCCTTTGTCAACAGCCTCTCTTGTTTACACCTTACAAGAAAAAACAATTTTATAAGTTCGTGGAAGAAAATATGATCTCAGAAGAGAACATTTCATTCAGTCTTAATCCTGTGATTACTTCTCATGTGAATGGCAGCCTGGAAGTCAACATTTAGACACAATAAGACTTTTTTGCATGAGATGATATTTTTGAAGGCGAATGTTCATATGACTATTATGATCATATGTACACTACTAAAGCAGGAGTTTCAAGACTGCCTGAAGCACTTACGCACCTAAAACCAAGCAAAATTCATTACTTGGTTCTTACATCCCTCGTATGTCTTTGGAAAAAAAAAAAAAAGCAGAAAAACGAAGTATTATCCTTTCATTAGATATCTTAATTATATCTAATAACAATTATTATAAGTATTAAAGGCTGCTGTAATATCTCTGCTTCTTTTCTAGACTTTCATATAGAAATCTTACCTATGCTATAAATTTTTGTTTTCCTGTAAAAGATGTATCCCAATTTAGCCTGAGAAAAGCTTATGGGATCGTCAAGCAAAACTAATTCGGAAACAGATAAAAAGCATTTAAATATTCTTGACTTTTCATTCACTCATTATTCTTGGGTATAAAATTTGTAGGATTTAGCTGGAACAGATTTTTTCTTTTCTTTTTATCAGGCTAATGGTTTTGTGTCAATTCTTTGGCAATATCAGAATGAAATTCATCACATTTCAGAAGTCTAGAAGTTGGATACCCAAGTTCAAGCTATTCTCATTCCCCTAACAGCCAGTAAAGAGACATAGGCATCCCTAGAGGGCAGTTTATCTGATCTGTCCTATACAGCTATCTTAGAAAGAAATTAATTGCTGACTGGAGATAATATTTCTCCCCACTGTCTATTAAAAGAGTGCGTAGTAACTTAGTCACTTTGTAGCTTACTTACCAGGTTAGATGCCTAAACCAAGGCAGTTGGTTCTCTTTTACATGACATTTTTACTTTTACTACTTGCCAGGTTCAAAAGAGCATTACAGGCAAATCAATGCGTCTGTTATTCCCTTTTCTATATATGTACATGCGAACATTTGTTTTGGAAGCTAATGAAAGTATTTCTTCACATTCTTTCATCAGAGTTGTTTTTAGCAATTTCTCCATATATAGTAAATGTCAGATATCTGTTGAGATATTCTGTGAAAATACATGCTTTCCAGTCCTTGGAAACCTGTTGCATTATGAGTTCCCAGTCTTCATATTAGAGCAGCATAATGCCAAGGTACATGTACATACAAGCAAGGAATGCAATAAATTACTAAGTGCCAAACCAAATAAATAAATAAATAACTCAGGGGAAGAAAAGGCAAATATTTTTTAATAAGAAAACACAGAGTGCTAGAGGCTGAAATCTTTCAAAATCAAGTGCATGCCACTAAAAATGTTCAGACATGAGAAAATGGATAACATGAGGTTTTGATAGCTAAGAAACTGGAGCAAAACATTGTGAACAGTATTTGTAGAGTAACTCATTAACTTTTCCTGCTTGTTTTGAAAGGTTATATGGATTGTTGCACTCCTGCCCTTTCATGTCTGGTGCGTAAGGTTTAGAACTCCCCTGTTCAGCTTTCATGACTCTAAAATCTTGATTACAGTAGTTATGTTACAATAGAGAGGGGAATAAAAAGTGCCTGCCTCAAACCAGGCATAGAGCTTTATAAGCGATAGAGAATATAACCAAGGAGAGATGAGGGGAAGGAAGATTAAAGGAAGGGGCAGAAATAAGAAATTCAGCCTTTCCAATGAGCTTTCACATATAATATTTAAAGGTGCGCAGCACTTGCTTTCTATTGCTCTCTTCTCATTTTCATTTACTTTTACCATGTCTAAAACAGAATTGATAGTATTAAATGACTACTGGCAGGGCTAAAAGGATTCTACGTCTCCAGCAGTGCCACATCCTCTGCAGCCATATATTGGCTGTGTAGCCCTGAAAGAAATCCAGGAAGCTTCAGAATGAACATGTTTGTCACCTTGGGGTCTTCAGACATCAGAAAACTGTTCGCAAAGATGTTATAAAAAGACATTCCCTCATATATATGTATAGATTCCCATGCCTATGAGCAGGCAAATAAAAACAAGCAAACAGAAGTACAGGTGTTAAATATGCAGAGATTATTCTGTCTTTATTTTAGACTTTAGGAAAACCACTGTAACAATGCTACAGAAGACATTGTGTTGTGTTTCCAAAAAGCTGGGGGGCAAGAAAAAGGCATATTTTAAAAGGTTAGAATGCATTAGATCTAATTAATTGGCCTGAGCTAGTGTAAGATGAGTTTTATTAATAACATTACATATAGTTGTTTGTCCAACCTGTTCTTGAAAATGTATGAGGATCATGATTCCACAAAGCAGTTTCTGCTGTTCTTGGCCTCTTGCAATACCTTCCTGAAATCACCTCTGCATCAACAGGACAATTGCTTCTTGCCACTCCCAAGAGAAAACAGAGCTGATAAAGCTCTACATTTTTTACATGCAAATTTTTTACATGCTGGCAGGTTGTTACTGTGGCTATTCTTCCCTCTGTATTTCCTCTCTGCCACTAGAGATCCCTATTTTTTAGAAAAAAAAAAAAACAAAACTAAACTTTTAGGCTTTCCATAAACGAAATTAATAAATCTTTGATCTTTGCCAGTGATATTCTGTACACTGTCTCCAGCTTGTCTACATTTTTCTGAGATTTGATGCTCAAAACACCCTTTCAAAAACTTTCTCAGTTCCAAAAGAGGAGGAATAATTACTCTCTTCTCTGACGTATGAGACTTCTATTAACACATCCCAAATGAAATTTGCACTTTTTGCAATAACATCACTGTATTGACTCATACTTATTGGAAATGCACTATACCACTTCAATCTTTTTCTGCAGTACTGATGCCTCCCACACCTTTCCCAGTTTCTATTTGAGAAATTGATTTCTCCTTAAGCACTACAGGTTTTTGCTCAGCAATTCAGGTACTATCTTGAATCCCTTGAAATTTTAAAACCAGTACTTCTGTTGTGCCATACTATATTGATATCGAATCTTTATTTACAAAATGGATGGAAGATTCAAATCCTGTACCAGATTGCTGAATTTACGTATTTGTTCCATAGATGTAACAAATGCTCACAGTGAACTATGATGAGCTGTTGCAGCAAAGAAAATGTATTACCACATTCACTGACTTTGAAGCCACATGTAGGTGTAGTGTTTGCTTTCATTTAATTTCCAAACTATCAATTTTTTGAGAAGCCTTGAATTGTGGGAAGTGCCCTGGGCTGCTCACAACCACTCTCAGGCTGGAATAAGCCTCCAGTTCTACAAGTGTACCAACTGCTCCATTGGAGTAATTAAGAAAAATATTATTCTGAAGATGCTTCAGGACAGATCCTTGTAGCTCCATATACACTGAAAAGAGCAGAAAAAAGGGATGCCTTATAAGTGTAATGCGCATTAAGTTGTGAAATGTAAGCATATTTTTTATAAGTGAAGGAAAATATCACATATGAAGTCACAGAAGTATTTTTAAGAGAAAGTCAGTGAGGATTTCTAATTATTTGTGAAAATCTGAATTTTGTACTGCATGAAGGAGGAGTTTAATGAAAAGTCCTTTGCCTAGTGTAATATTGTCTGTTCTACTTTCTTCTCATTTCCATAAATTCATTGCCTGGCATGAAAAGCTTCATTTGCACATGGTTGTTCTCACTGTATGCAAATTTTTTTTTTTTTTTTTAGCACAATTTATCTCTGTAGGCTGATCTCTGTAATCTTTCCAGCACATTTGGAAGCAGCTGACAATGTAGTTTCTACTGTCTAAATGTCTGTGTTCTCAAATGAATTAAAACTATTGGCAAATTTCCTACATTGTGTTTTCATTCTCTTAGATTTCATGGGTTAATTTGGGTTCATTTGAGCTCAGTATTTTGACTGAAGTTCTCCAAGAAAATAATAAAGTATTATAGGGAGAAATACTGATGAATCAATAGGGTGACTTCTAATAGCCAGAGAGCCAACGTCATATTTTAATAATGCAATCTGCTTTCTTATGGCAAAGGTCTTGGTCATGTACTATCAATTAATATCTCATAATAGATTTCTGAAAATAGTAATTCTACTTCTATTATGCTTGCCGGATTGTGGTGTTCTTGCATATTTAATAAAAAATATTTTTATTTCAATTTCTATTCTAAATATCATAGAATCCTAGAATAGTTTGGATTGGAAGAGACCTTAAAGATCATCTAGTTTCAACACTCCTGTCATAAGCAGAGACATCTTCCACAAGACCAGGTTGCTCAAAGCCCCATCCAACCTGGCCTTGAGTCATGCATGTTTTTCACTTCAACAAAATGTTTAATGTGAATTGTTAACAAGCTGGAAGTTGCAGTTTTAGAATTCAGCCAGGTAGACTGACTTGCTCCATATCATGTGCTACCACATTACACAAGTTATCCCTCCTAGTAGACCGAACAACTTGTATTTGACTAAGTAATTAAGCATTAAATCACATTAAATTTCAAGGTTTAGGATAAACAAGCAATTTGAGTTGCATATGATAACTATTTTGTCCTCACCATGGCTGACTTTTATGTGGTTGACATATTTTGTCAATGGTAATTTTATATTTATTGCCAGTTCATTGACAAAAGTATTGAATGCCATATGACTATTACATGCATTCACACTAAGAGCATCCCATTTGGTGATCAACCCCCATGGACGATTTTATCCTTTCAATATATTAGTTATTTCTTAATCTCTTTAACTTATGTTGTATTAATATTATATAGCACTAATATCTTCATTGGTATGTCAAAACAGCTAACCATACTGTCAATTATAATAATGTTTGTGGTGGACAATCAATTGGAATGTCCTATTGACTTCAGAGGCTGAACTGAAGAAAGGGGAAAAGAAAAAAGAAATTGCAATTTTATTTATAAAAATAAATTCCTATTGATCTTTTCTCACAGAAATACTATATGAGAAGAGGGAAGTGTAAGAATCAATAGAAAAAAAAATATGTAGATTTTTTAATCCACATTCCCAGATTCTGAAGATAGTTGCAGCTCCATTGCTTCCTCTCAGATTATCCAGAACCATGTCCAGCCACATGAAGAGTAAACCTTTCTTAAAGTTTATAGACCCTAACTTAATCCTTTTATAATGACTTCTTAAAGATAATTTAAAAGCATAGAACATCTGTTAGGTAATGAGATTACACATTAATCCATTTAGGATGCGTAATGTCTAAACCAACCAAAGTGAAACAGAGGTTGTTCAAATTCTGCCACACAAGAGATTTCATAACATTTAAAATATCCCTGTTAGCCTCCCTGGTTTTCAGCTGTCACTTCAAAATTACATATGCATCCTGGAGATGTTTTGTCACGTCTACTAGCCCTGTGTCTTACAGACCCTAAATTAGCTTAGATGTCATTCAGTGCCTATGTCTGGACAATTGAACTGAGTTCCAATTGCCATTACAAGTGGAAAGATATGTAGGACTTATAATTAGAAATATCAAACTATAAAAATGTTTCTTCTGTCATCCAGAATTTGGATTTGAATCTCATATAGATACTTGTATTTTTACATATGCATATAGTCTGCATTAGCATGAGAAATATTTATGTTACAGTTTGCACAACCAAATGTCACTTAAACATTTTATGTGTCCCACTTTACGTCCAAACCCAAAAGCAAATGACTGCATATGAGCTCTTCAACATAGCATGCAATCATCTTTGGAAGTCTTTATTCAGTTCTGATTTTAGTCAACTCTGCATTCACCATGCAAAATTTAAAACAAAACTTAAGAAGTGAAATGAAGTGGAATGAATGAAATAAATTGAAATAAAGTAAAATGAAATAAAGTAAAATAAAATAATGAAAAATAGAGATTTCTAATTACACAGGTGAAAACTGTGGCTTAATGGGTGAAATTCTCAGATACTAGCTTCCCAAAAGGCATGCATATTTCTCAGAATGAGACATAGTCAAAAAATCCCAGGCTCAAAACCGCAAACCCAGTAAGTCTGCATTCCTTAATACAGAGAGCACAACAGTACTGCATCAGAATAAAAGTGATACACTGCTATTTTCATATGCCTGTGCCATCCTCCCAAACTGTTTTTGATTAACATGAGCTGGGTCAGGTCAAGTGCTGCTATGTATATTGACCCAAAGTATTCAGTAAGCTTCGTTTCATTTTAAAGTTGTTAAGAGAGGGGAGGAAGGTACCAAATTAGAACACATAAACTCAATTACAAGGTATTTATGTACCAATCTCAATGGGATTTGCATGAGGCAGTAAATTTCATGCACTGCTCTTCTTAAGAAAATTACATTATCTCCTTGCATAGGAAACATGGAGTCCTAGAATAATTTAGGTTTGAAGGGTCCTCTGTGTGTCACCTTTTTCAATCACCCCTCTCAAACCAGGACTAATTAGATCAAGGACCCTGCTCCTCTAGGGCTCTGTGAGGGATTTGTCAGTGGCTTTCAGAACACCAGAATGGTCCATTCCCTTCAGAAAAAAAAAAAAATAAATAAAAACTTCCACTCACTAGAAAAAAAAAAGAACTACCCCTGAAATTTTACCTTCCTAAAATTACTGAGACAAATTCATTAGTGGATTACACTAATCATTATACTAGTGAATTAGATCTATGCAGTCCCTAACCTTGTTGCATATTATCACATCTGCTGCCCTTTCAGTGATACACTTGAATTAATTTCTGAATAACAGGATCACATCTCCTTAATTAAAAAATTAAATGACTAAATAAAAAAAAAGATAAAAATCTTTGTACTCTTTAATTAAAATAAAAATATTCACTAAGTGTCTAAAGAGGCATATTAATATCCCTGGAACAACTCCAAGATATCACATGTGAAGGGATGGGACATACTTATTTCTTTTTAAGAAGTGTAGGAATTGGAAGTGGCTTTAGACCATGATCTGCCACACCTACACATGCTGAATAACTATTTCAAAATAGTTCCTCTGAACTCAGGTATAAAACCATTGCTCAGAGGAGATCTTAATCAAGACTTATAAGTGTATATTAGATATCCTATATATTATCCTATATGTTGTAAGGATTATAGAGTACATAAACTGAGAATGAGGGGTTTTGTCCAATGAAGGAAGAGCATCCACATCAGCAAACACAGAGATTAAATCTTTTGAATCCCTGACCATTAGTTCCCTTCACAGTTGAAAGACAACTTTCTATAGCAGTTTAGAAATCCGAGCTTTCAGATAGGTCATCAATGCCCTAAATTTTAATCTTATATCAGTGGTTTATCCAGATGGCAGCTTTCAAATTGGTGGTTGCTTAAACTTTTCTGTTTAAAACATAATTACATTTCTCTAATGAGAATATCACTACTGCAACCATTGTATCATTAATACCATAATTGTATCATAATTTTGGTTTCCCTATAGATTTTTCTTGATCAAGTAACTTCATATACATGTATCACCCTGTAATTACCCCCTGAAGAAAATAAACATGAAAACTGATTTTGAAAACACTAATAGCAGCTAGCATATGGAAAATGCATGCTTATGTTCCCTCTTGGATTTGAGCAGAATGATATATATGATCTATATGATGATCATAGATAGGATTAGCTGACCTCAACTGATGTATTAATGACACTGCTATGGAGTCCCTAATGGTTTCCTTGAAAGCATTGGTATGCTTAAAAAACCACAGAGCTTTAATAATGAAGATAGAAAAAACCTTCCACTGGCACTATACTACATCACCTCTCCTCTGGACACATTGCTTGGGATGTGAATTGAACTACTGCAAATTACTGCATTTACCTTCTGGGGAAATTTAGAGGATTATGAATAAAACTTAAATAATGAAAGAGACAAAGAAAGTCCATGACTCATTCATAAACAAGAAGTCAGTAGAACATCCTAGACTCGTGGGTTTCAGCTTCCTGTAGGCCTTTTATTTACTGGGAATTTTAATTTATGTGTTTGCAAACATCGGAGACTAGAACTTTAGCTGATGGCGATCACAGTGTGTATATACATCCTGAGATGTCTCGGTTCTTTGTCTCAGTTTTGACTTGATTTCTGCCCACTGGTGTTGTATTAAAAAAAGTAGCTGCTGGATCAGACTGCTTAGTACCAAAACACTGCTGTCAGCAGTTACAACACTAACAGGAGTAGCCTGATTTATAAGAATAAAGCATTAGATTATCAAGGATGCTATTAGATTTACACATGCATATTTTCATGACCTGCTTTTAGACCTAAGTTCTTAACAATTTGTCGCCACATATTCAAAATCTACAGATCTAAAGAAAATCACACTACAGAAATGAGTGATGTGCACCATCAGAAAAACTTCACAAAAACAAGGAATTGTTTTTTATGGAGTACCTAGTGCCTAGTTCCCCATGTCATTGACATCAACACCATAAAGCTGGGAAAGATTTTGTAATTCAAGACTCAGTTGTACATTTATTTACTTGAGCCCCTTTTCCAGAGTGTGAAAAGATGTCTAACATATGTAGATTTGTATGCATATTTATATATATACACATACGTGATTTTATGGGGGGTATATCTGTCCCAATGCTTAGATGATTTTATAATTTAGTAGTTTAGCTGGGATTTGAATAGAGATGTTCAATGTCTGGGGAATTAATTTTACTGCCAAGTTCCTCGCTAACTGGCTTGCGGCTTCTGAAATAGCATTTGGTAGAAAGACTTGATCTAAAAAGTATTTTGAAAATATGATTGGTCCTAGGACTATAAGGTATGAAAAAATGTAAACAGACTGTGCAACAAGGAGTGTAACTACATTCCCAAGGGTAAATGGAGATGGGAGACAAAACATGCAACATATTCCTAGTGCTATCAACAAACTACATAGCTTCTCTACTATCTCAATTATATTGATGGAGTTATTTACAGCTACAATATTGTAACTATTTATTGCATCTAGTCTGTTCTATGAGGCATTAAATAACATTCCCATTCTCATTTTCAAGAACTAAGTCTAATCTTTGTTTACACTAATGCTTCCTTTGTTTACTTTTAACAATTATGTGCCATTGACAATTGTTTATTGTTGTTTAATTAGGAGGTGGATTATTCCCATGTTTTAATGATTACTGTTCAGCAGCTTGACATAAATGTTATTCCCAAAACCACCAAGCACAAATTGGCTTTGATTTATTTTACTTAATCTTGTTCTGACTGTATTATAAGCTCTCAAAATTACATTTTTTTTATTAATTGCAATACCTCTCAGCTTCAGCTTAATAATGTGTATCGAAAGAAACACATATAAACTATTTATGCTGCTGAATTCAGTTCTTTTAAGGAAAAAAAAATAGCATACAGTAGATATATACAATAAACAGCACTGGCTCCAGAGTTGATTTCCAGTACACAAATATGATATGTTATTTTGCTGCATATTCTTAATCATCCAGGTAGACTAAAAGTGGCCATTATTTGTTATGTACTTTCTCAGTATTAGATGTCAAAATTGAAATAAGAAATTATTGATAATGGGCAACTTATAAATGTTGATTATTATTATGTAGAGAAGGGCATGGCATCCTCATTAGCTGATGCAAACACTAATTTTTTTTCTCATGAAATATTGATGATCACTAAAATAATAATGAGGAAGAGCTGTACAAGCAAACATTTGCATGAGATAGAGCAGTAGCCATTTTCAAATGCAGTATTTCACATAACAGCTGCAAAAATGTAGGCAGATTAAAATAAATGTTGTGTCTACATCAGCTGACAATGGGCCCTATGTTAAGTGGCAATCTACTGTACATTTCTGACTACATATTTTTAATAGATTTTTTATTTTTTATTCTGGAAAGGACATTATTGTCATGCTTATCCTTTAAACTGTAAATCTGATCAAAGTAAAGAAATCTTGAAAAGCAAAATAAAAAAAAAAATCTGAAATTGAAGAAAAAAAAAACAAACAAACAACAACAAACCAGCAGAGGGTTCCTGTTTATAAATGTTTAAAAAAATTCAGTATTTGCTTGCACTAGCTTGGAATTCATGCTCAAAAAAAAAAAAAAAAAGAAAATACTGTGAATTGCTATAAATCCTTCATTTAAAAAGTCCTGACAGAAATTGTATTCTCATGGATTTGAACTGAACCCTATTTTTGCCTAGATCTGTTGGGCAGCTTTCTCAGCCCCTTACCGTAGAACACTCCTGTTGCATAGACTGCTCAGCGTCTGGAGACACCAAAGGGGACAAAACTTATCTCAGCGCTGGCTTTGTTTTGTTTTAGTTCATTTTTTTTTCTGCTTTCACTTACAGTATTGGAATGGGGACGTCAATTTACATGGAAGGCTTGAGATATTAAGAGCCTAGGTACCCCATGCTGAAGATATTGGCAGTATTGGGTAATGAAATCCGAAAGCCTGATACCTCTTTGACTGGGGTGAGCTAGCAGAAGAAAGAGCAGGGCTATATCAAAATCCTGCCCACCTTTGTTTGTTAGATGATTTCTTTAAAGCAGCATAGTCTTGCAATTTTTTTTTTTTTTGTTAACTCAGTTATTTCTGACAAATTATTGCTGAAAAAGAAAATATAAATCTAGTTTGTCATATTAATTTTTTCAACAGTAACTTAAGAATTCATTAAGTCAATAAACTCCAATATGGACCAGATAGCATAATTTTTTTGTATTATCCATGGAAGTGTTTTTTCAGTTTTTACAACTCACAATATTTTAGAATTTTTTTTTTTTTTTTTTTTTAATTCCTCAGATTACTTACTTTTTAGGGCTGATAACTTCTCTGGATTAAATAACTCTGAACTATGTAAACTGAGTCACAATTTAGAACACAATCTGAGAAACAAAGATCACCCCCAGAAATACATCTTTAACAGCACAGCTTTTACAATTTGCCATTGTCCAGACAACAGTTTTTCTATCTTGATTTGCACATCTCTATCAGCCACTTAACCTGCTCCATGATCTACATCTTTGAGGAGATTGAAATTATTCATATGATCCTGTACACTTTTAAAGTTAACATTAGCTTTTGTCTTACTCTTACTGCATTGCCAATTCCATTATGGTCTTCTTTTTAATTTTGCTGTCACAGATCATTTTATTATTTGTGTTAATTTCTTTGCAATGTCTAATGCAGTTATTTGACATTTTTCCTTTATCTTAATGTTTTCAAGACCTTTAATATGCAATTACCTAATTCGATTTCTTGCTATATTTTACAGCAGCCTAAGGATTTCATTTTCATAGAATCTCAATTCCTTTTATTGTGTCAGTTATCCTTACTTTTTCAGTCTCTCACTATTGAAAACCTTGTTCACTGACTTATTTTGTGTCTAGTATTTCACATATTTAGACACAGTCAATCCATGTTTTTTCAGTATAAGTTTTTTTTTATTTCCCCAAGTGTCTCTCTTCTATATGACCCTGCTGCTTACTAGAACTATACATAAAGCAACACTAACCATGGTATTTTCTCAGTGACAAATTGGTGGAGTAATCTGTCAACTATCATGGCAAGATACATGCTTAATCTACTTTTAGCAATATAATTTGTTCTCTAGTCTCTACTGCGAAGACAATTATGTCAATAGGTAATTATTTCAACTGATTAAAATTGCTTGTGATAGAGTTACTTTACTACAGATATGTCTTTATACATTCAAGGGTAACAGGGAGAGTTAAGGAAGCTGTAGCAGAATTCCAATCTTTTTTCCACCCTTGAATGAATATTGATCTAACCTAGTCTACTTCATCTGCATGATCAGTTTTTTTATTTGCAGTTAGACGCATAATTAAAATGTCATGCAGCATTTTCTTATTTTGTTATTTTGTGGTTTCGGTTTCTTTTGTTTCTTTAGTGTCTTTGTAAGTCTCTTCTTCATACTAGTTTTGAAAACTCATCTACTCTTCCCATGGTATCACATTATTAACTATTTCTCTATTTGGTTAACTAGTGCATGTATAACACAAAAAGCAATATCTTGACTCTAATGTTCTTTAAAAATCTTATGAAGAAAGCTTGTCATGAGAAAAAAACAAAAAAAAAACTTTATAGAGGAGTCATCCTATAATTTATAAGCATTTTAATTTTGAGTGTGAGTTGAAATATATGTTCTGTCATTTCATATTAATTCAGTCTTGTAACTCATGGAGTAAATTAGCCAAGTTTCCTGTTTTTCCAAACCATTCCTTGCTATTGCATGTGTCTCCATCTCACTGATCTACATTGCCCCCCTGACAGTGAGTTTTCAGAATATCTTGGCATATTATAAAGCAAGTTAATCAGGTGTTGAAAAGGAGGGCAGATATCAAAACCTACTGCCATCTGTCCTCTTTGTCTCCCCCATTCTTCTTCTTCATTCCCATTTTTGCATGTGTGAGGATTTCAACATAGTTTGGAATTTCTTCCCTTCCATTCCTTTCCCTTGTTTCTGCCACTGAAGAGATAAAAATATTTTTTAAATGGATAGAGTTATACCTTATGCTTTTATTTGGGATGTTAGCTGGGAGGAACCTATCAATCAATGCATTCATTTAGCTTGGACTCAAAGACATAGCTCTTCAAAGTATTGAATACAGCACCAAATTAAAATAGAGACATATATGTATGAAAAACAAGATTTCTAACAATCAGGTCCTGTTTTATTTGCAAATCAGTAGGAAATGAAAGTGCCCTGCAAGGGGACAGAGTCTGGTGGAAAGAAAGAAATTCTTTACTGTAAGGGTGGTGAGGCACTGGAATGGGTTTCCCAGGGAAGTTGTGAATGCTCCATCGCTGGTGGTGTTCAAGGCCGGACTGGACATAGCCTTAGGTGGCAGGGTTTAGTGGGAGGTGTCCTTGCCCATAGCAGGATGGGTGGAACTAGATGATCTTAAGGTCCTTTCCAACCCTAACTATTCTACGATTCTATGATTCTATGATATACTTGTAGTGTCGTATCTGGCGGTAATGCCGTTCACAGATACTATTCAGAGTCTTTAAGTCTGCCTCCATGTATGAGATAGACACCACCAGTAAATGCCAATATTCCCTCATCTCTAGCACTATCAATCTGTTTTGGTGCATCTGAAATATTGCAGACATATACACAAGTAACACAGGCCTTCTGCTTACTCAGTTTCAGGGTGAATAGTTTATTTCCCATGCACAGGATCTCTCTCTCGGTGTACTCCAAAAGTGACATGACTGGCAATCCCTTTGCCTGAATCTACAAACCAAGAAAGAATTGGAGTACAGGAGTTAGGAGTGAAAGGGATATTACTTTTTTTTTTCTATCAACACCAAAGACATCACAGAGAGTCACTGAAATTCTCATAGACTCTAAGCTCAAGTACAGAACACACAAAGAAAAACTGCAAAACACCCATCAGTGGGAGTCCTTGAGAGGACCTTCTTGACTATGGACATTAAAAGGGAAATGGAGTAATTTATGAAGTCAGAGGACACCTGTTGAGAAAGACCTCCTGTTCTAGAGAAAAAGCACGTAGTAGATTGTACAGGCATGACTCAAGGTGAAATAGTCACTCATTGAATTCAGAGTATGACTAACTGTTAATGGAGGCTTTTCAACACAAGGAGTGAGTCATCTGCTGAGACTTGGGCATCTAAAACTTTAACATCAGAATCTAAGGAAATTACTCAAGACACCACTGAGATACAAAGGATAAAACAGATGTTTCCACGGTGCAATCCATTTTTAGATTGGCATCTAACTGGGGCAGACAACATTCATACATTTGTTTTTTTAACTATGAAAGGAGCTCGCACTGACTAAATTAGGTTCAGATATCTAACCAGCAGATACCTAAGGCTTAGTATCTCAACCTAGTTGAGCCAAACCCAGTGTTCCACAAAACTTGGAATGTGAAACTAAGACAACTGAGGTAAGTCCTTTGTCATCCCTGTGTGGGAAAATGCATGTTTCTCACCACTGACAATGGAATAAATAGAAAGTAACTATGCCTTTAGATTGGGCACCCGGTTTAAACACTTAAAGTTTAAGACTAAACATACCTTTAACATTAACTTGGGCAATCCACAGAGAGACATAGAGAAAAGACTACAGCAACAGAAATGACAAGTCTGAACTGGAACTCTAAGTTTTATATACACTAATGAAAACGAGTTTGTACATTGGGGAGGACTTCAAAATATCCAACAACATAAGAATGAAATAGTTTATGTATTCTTTATCTAATTTAATCTTAATGTAAAAACACATGTATCTCTAGGAGATACCAACAATAAGATAACCCCCATTCCCACAAGAGTATCTTCTGCTATGCTACAATCTAATGGAACCATATCCTCTCTAGCTTCATTAAATTAGCCTTCATTTTCCTTCTTTCTTATTCTAATCTTCCATTTTAACAGTAAGGACATTTTCCTGAGGTATGATTTTGAGCTTGTTCATGTTAACAAAGACACTACTATTCCCCTTCCAAATAGATGGAGGCATTTTCTAGCTGCCTGGTTTTTATACAAGAAGTGGACTGTGATCTTATAATTAAAATGGTCAGGTCTTTTCCACTGGTGTCAATCCTAAGTGCAGTCAGAAGGGTGAGTTGTGAAAATGGGGTAAGAATGGTCATTTTTATACCTAGTATTCAGAGTAGCTAGAACACAGATGAGAGAAAGTTTGAAGTTTTCTTAAATGAGTATCTAATTCTTAATGTCACATTAATGTGTTTCACTGAAAAAGGAGTTGGTGTATTGGTATTGTCTACCTTAGTTCTCAGGATGTGAGTTGACTTCCCATACTGACTTCACAGGAAAGTGAGTTGCAACAGGCAGATAATGAAATGCTACAAATGGGAAAGCCTTGAATAAAGCAGCTATCATGTGTGCTAAATAAGCATTGGTAAAGAGTGCAACTCCTTCAAAACATGTTTCAGTGTTTCAGGTTTTTCCAGCTTCACATTGTTTTATGTGACAGAATGTCTTTAATTAGGTTAGCAAAGGCTGAGATAATGTCTGTGTTTGGCACATGTGCTCTGCAATGGCCTGAGGGCTTCTCTGTGGTGCTGAGCAGCTCCAGTTCCTGTGAACACTCAAGACTGTGCAGACTGAAACCTCTATGCCAGGCAAATGATGATTGCATCATTAGTAAGCAGTTAATTACTTTCTCTTTTATCGTAACTGGATCATGGCTTTTTTTAAGGTTTTATACTGTTTTTTCCCACTAGCTTGAACAACAGGCTCTACTCTGTATTTTCAGGCTCTTGAACCCCTAATCCCAGGAAAGCAAAAACAGACAGGACAGCATGTATATTCTTCTTGGAGTAGTGATAAATAAAATATCCATCTGGGTTCCTGAAAAGGATGTTTTCCTAATGCACAAAGAATTTCCAGGTGTGGGACTTTGCTCCCTGTACATACTCACACTTCGCCATGTGGATAGTGCAACGTTTTCAGGAAGTAGATTACAGCAGCAAAAGAAGAAAAGGAAGCAAGACTGGCAGATCTCAAATAATGTCTTTGGTGATTTTAGTTATTTTAGTTTTTAAAATATTTCTCTCTTTTGTTTTTATTTTGCCTGCTTAGAAACATACTTATGACTTGAGCAGCCCTGAAGACTAACCTCCTATCCACATTAGACCACATAAGAATCTCAGATCACCTACAACTTTTAAGGTATGTGAGCTGCATTTGACTTTAAATAGCAATATTCAACCATTAAAAGTTATGCATCTGCCAAAATGTTATGCTGAATCTGACTAGGGTGGAAGAAGTATTAATTTTAAATATACTTTCAATTTAACATCGAAAAAGCATATTAAAAGATTGTATGTGCATAAACCAAACACACTTATGCCATCACCTTGATATGATAGATTGATTTTCCATTAAGAGAAGCAGAAGAAAAAGAACTTTCACGGTGCTACCTCATACCACCTGCCAGGATTGGTTGGAAGGTAAAAATCTAGAGCTTTGTCTATGATTGCTAAATAAATTGGACATTTTGCCATTGGTTTCAATAAGAGTACAAACTACTTTCAAAGAATGATAAGATCCTTCACCTGTTTGTTCATCACACTGAATTTACGGCAAGGAATATGTTAAAATGTCTGAAATCAATATGAAACAATGAATTTTAAGCTGTGCTGTTAAGGGACGCTTCTCTTCTGCTACCACAAGGCTATATGCAGAGGATCTGTTCCCACTGATGTTTTTTTTTCTATCCAATTTTGTAAAGCCTGTTGTATTAGATGACATGAAAAACTAATGAATTGATTAAAAAATCTTTATCTTTATTTATGTTATACAATGGAAGTTTAGCCTCTTTATTTTCTCTAGGGTTAAGGTGAATATCAGGCGACTCAAAACTGTCATTGCAAAAATCAAGAGGCTATAGAAAAATAAATATTTTTACTCATACTGAGAACACCTTGCACTGAATCAAGATCAGTAAACAGTAGGCGAAGTTTCATATTTAGGCGAACAAGGAGAGGCAGGAAGTCTTGATTTAACTGAATGATTCTGCTATTTGATATTTGCATTCTAACTTTGCATCAGCAATATGCTTTTGTCTATACTAAGGTGTGGCATATGAACATGCTGGTGTGAGTTAGGGTTAGGTTTGGTTATTGTCAAACTCAACCATATTATAAGAACAGTAATCCCTAAATTGTCCAAAACCTTCACATTCCCTAGTTCTCTCACTACCAGTGATTCACTTCACACCACCCAGCTGCAATCCTTTCCCCCTCATGTCTTACCTTTCCTATCATGCTACTGTACATTCTCTTTAATTTTTCATACCATATGCATACTACTCCTAAAATGCACAATTGACTGCTGTGAAACAAGTTTCACTGAAAAGCAAAGTGCTAAAGATTAAACAGACAGATGTAGAAGTTGCTGCATCTTACAGAATCACATTACCAAAGCCGCATAAAGTACAATGAATCTTGCATCCATTATACAGGATAACAGATTTTTAACTCTGTGTGGAAGACAGCAAGCTACTCACTGTAAGGAGCATAATGGTCATATTATAGTCAATATATGGTAATTTTAGGGATGGCTGGAAACACCGAGTTTGGAAGTTCAGATCTAGAATCACCCTTCCTCAAGGCAGCTATGTTATTCATCAGTTATGCTGATTGTTTCCAAACACATGTATTGAATGCTTTCTCCTGTACCACAAAATCAATTACCTCTAAATAAATCCACTTTTTTCCTTAATTGAACTGATACACTGTAAAGCTCAACCACACTATCATGCTGGAGATATAGAAGAGTGAGCAGAGCATAGGTGAGATCGAAAGGGCTGTCTACAAAGATATGAACAAGATTGAATGGCATATATTTTACGTGAATTCCTGAGTTCATCATGTAGATAAATGGGAGTGTGTATATATGAAAAAATCCCTCAAAATTAGGGTTAATATAACGTTAACCTCATTAACATTCAAATAATGCATATAGTTTAAAAGCATTTTGAAAGCCACATAACACAGTTAACTCTATTAGTAAAATACAATGTTGCCCTTTAACTTTCAAAAAGTAATTTCTAAATAAATTGTTACAAGGGGTTTAATTTTATTTATTTTATTTTTTTAATTCTTCCCCCCCTTTTTTTTTTTTTTTCCTCTTTTTTTTTTTTTTTTTTTCTGTTTTGTCTTGCAGGACACAAGAAGGAACATAGACTCTTCTTTATGGGGTGGATTAGAGAAATCCTCAATTGCATATTGCTTCACTCTTACGTATTATCAACATTTCAGGAATAAAGGTAACCATAGAAAATTAATTTTTGCTTAAATATAGTCAAACCTGTGTGACAAATGAGAGAGATCACTATCATAAAACAAAAGAATAGTGGTAATGAAAAAAAAAATCTTAAAAATTGCTACTAAAAATCAAATACTTTAAGGGTAATTACAGCCTAATTAGAAATAGAGATACTATCAGTATGATAATAGTTGTCATTTTATTCATGCCAATGCATAATTTCTCTCAGTGACACAATATGATTCTATCCTGAAAGCATAAATTGCTCACAGCAGTTAGTGGTTGAATTAGTAAAATAACTGTGTTTTGTTTTCTGTAACTAGTTGTCTCCTAAGTACTGATCTGATCATTTAAATTAATCACGGGGAATGTTTAGGAAAATTAGTGCCAGTTGCCAAAGACTTTGTTTTAAGAAATAATTTACATTTGAAATAAAATGTTAACTACATAGAACCACCTGGGTACCACAGTAATGCTAGATGTTACAAAATAGGAAAATTAACTGCAAGAAAAAATATCTTAAAACATTTTGGAAAATTAGAAAAGAGTAATATATTTCTCTTTCAGCATCTTTGCCCAACACTGATTTACTAGACACCATAATTGTATTTTTTTTACTGTCTTTGGTTAATACCAGCTTACTGAAACAATACTGAAACAAGTAAGATATTCTTAGAAATGGTATCAGAATGTCAACATATTGTTACTTGATGTTCTTGTTCATCTGTTAACCATAGCAGACTGATAATATTTGCTTATAATGTGAAGGATTAAGAATTTATTTTAATATTCAAGGACTTGGGGAAAATAATTAAACCACAAAAGAGAAGAGGAGAAGAGGCTTAGCGCTCATTTTGCCTTTCCAAGTGTCACTTTGCCTATGTCCAGACATGGTAGATAGATTCTTGAAAGTTGCCAGAAAATCTATATTTCCTATTCTTAATGTTTGCTTAAAATTGTTCCATTTTTTTTTCAGCCAATAAGGTTTTTAGTATAAATTATTTTTCTGCTTTGATGATAAGTGCTAGGTAATCAAATAACTTTTTAGAAAATATTCAAATATCACCAAGAAAACATTACCAGCAATGCAACAGATGTCAAAAAGTATTTAATAGCTTTTGCTCATTTTCCTAGCTGTGGTTAGCCATTTTTTAGTGCAATGTGCTAACACAGTTCTTAATAATCTGAAATTGTAGGATGCCTTTCTAATTCAAAGTAGTCTCCCCCAAACACTCAGGAATAACTGGAACCGATAAAAGTCATATTTTCTATAACTTATAGCTAACAATGAAATCATGCATGAGAATTTTTATTACTTTCAGTCAGGAACTTCTATCAAAGGACTATTGTCTTCAATGCCAATCACTCCAGTGATGTAAGACCCAGCTAGGCAAAATATCCCTAATCAGGAACCACTAAGAATAGCATTTAACAACTGCATTGGAAGTATGGATCATTCTGTGAAACATACCAACCAGTTAATTCACCTAAAAAAACCTCAAGCACTTTATGCCTCAACTAGGAATAAATAAAAAGTCGTAAGTTGAGAATTCCTTTATTTCTTAAAGTTTCAGATCCATTTTTTTCATAGCAGGTTTTTCTTCCATCAGCAGAGAATCTGCCAAAAGTCATGATACTTTCAGATATTACCTGACTTGACAGCCACAGCCTTCAGTTTGGTTAACCTGCAAGTGTGCATGGTTTCTTTTAAATAAAAATGCTATATTACTGTCTTCATTGACGTAATCTAGAGCATATACTTCAAAAAAAATCAAGTTTAAAATCTTCTTAAAACTGCAACCAAGTGAGCTTCTCTGAAGAATGACCCTTGCTTTACTTGAAATAGGTTGTCATTGGTAACTTTATCTCATGGTTGAGAAATAGGATGGGAGCTTAAAATTTAGGAATTTCTTCAAAAAAAGATAGTACTATTTCAGGTTCAGATTGCGACCCAGATAAACCTGACTGCTTTAAATAACACAGCTCAATCTCCTAGTCATACTGTGCTGCTGTGCTGGCTAAACCAAAGAATAGACTGCTGTATCGTAAATATCTAGAACTGAGTCAGACTTCTAAATTGCCTTTATAGTCAAGAGCAATGAAGTACGAATATTTAAGGTGCAATTCTCATATATTTAAGAGAAATGTCTACACTGGTCAGGCATATCTCAATCTAAATGGTTATTTCCTTGTAAAGCCATAGCCTTCAATCTTTAGAAAACCCATTGCTCTACTATTTGGCTCCAGTTCCTTCAGCCTGTTCATGACCACTGACAACTAAAGAAATGACACAGTAACCAAAACTTTCTGTCGTTTGGAAGAAAATGTTTTGGATGTCATTTCTAGTTTCTGAGATACTAATAAGCTTGTTCAAGCTCTCACTTCTTTATTCAAGCACTTTACAAAATGTGAGATGGCAGGCTGCATTAGCTGACTAGCCACAAAGAGCACAATTTCCTGATCTCAAGTTATAGACTCAAACAACTGTAATGGGCTGAGTTGTATTTTGAGAGAGAGTATATTTCCAGAAAAAAACAAAGTCCTGAATAACCAGCCATAGATTAGAATCATAGAATCCTAGAATAGTTAGGGTTGGAGAGGACCTTAAGATCATCTAGTTACAACCACCCTGCCAGGGGCAGGGACACCTCCCACTAAACCATGTCACCCAAGGCTATGTCCAACCTGGCCTTGAACACTGCCA
>JASSUY010017458.1:42572-95929 GCA_032466535.1 Forpus xanthops
CTTACATAATTTAAAGACTTGGGGAAGTAAATATTTTGTAACATTGAATACCTACTTTTTTATAAATACATTAAGGATGTCACCCTGAGAGTTTGCCTTTGTGGTTTTTTGACTTGATTGTGGATTTTATTATTATTATTATTTTTTATTATTTTTAAAATAAATTAGAAACTTGTGTCTTTTTCTTGATATGAAGGAAATAACTGGTTATGATGATTAACATGATATCTGCTAATACCATTTTGCTAAAAAAGTTGTACAGTTCCTCTTGTTCAAAACCAGGCCCCATTTTATACTTAAAAAAGTTATTATGTTTCCTCTTAAACAATTATTCCTCTTGAAGTATTCAGCCTTTACAGTCCAATGAACATCTTGAGTCAAGAGTTGATCTGAAGATGATGAAGAACTTAGTTTATTATTATTTGTTATGCAATTCTGAATAATAGTTTGCAAGATGAAAAAGTCTGTGCTATGCATGTTGTGCGTTTTCGTAAAGCAAATACATGGGTAGTGGTAGTATCATACAAAAAAAAAAGCCATTTGTATTTTATATTAATTTTGTCCACTGTCTTTAATCAGATTTTACATGAAAATGTTGGTTTCGTATAAAGGAACAGATTCGGATTCAAAATTTTGGCAGTTGCAGTTAAAGAGACGTCAAATTAGCAGTTTGCATCCTTGCATTTTTAAAAGAAGGGGCATGAGCCCGACTAAACATTGACATGGCAGTACACATTAAACATCCAAACAGACCTTTTGTGCATGTGATCTTACATTTCCTGCACACTCTTTGCTTCCAAATTGCTCAGTTACTTACAGGGAAGTGATACACATCATCCTGAACCTTAGGATTGCTCTTGAAGCCTGAGAGAATATGGAAAAATCCAAACATTAACAAGTTCAGTGTTCACTGCTCCACATTCAGATAAATGCTTTTCACTTGTGAGTTCAGTTAGCTTAAGAACATGCAGCTAACACTGTTTCTTTTTCTTTAAATTCCCTCTTGAAAAGCTTTTTTCAATTAGCTCATATGCACCAAAAAAAAACAAAGACTGCAAGAGTTTTTACCCTCCCCTTGATTCTATTTATTTACTCATTGAACAAGAGGAATATATTATTGGGATATGATAAAAGAACTAGAGATGATTTACTTAGTTTCACAGAATTGTTCATTGCACTTGTGACAAATCAGAATTAAATTTTCCAACTTTTCTTTTGAAAAAAACTTGCTAAAGTGATCAGCTGCAAGTACTGGTCAAAGTATTTAGCATAACACCAGTATGTCCAGGTTGGACAGAGCCTTAGGTTACATGGTCTACTGTGAGAAATCCTTGCCCATGGCAGGGTGATTGGAACTAGATGATGTTACAGTCCTGTCCAACCCTAACTATTCTATGATTTTATGATTTTATGTCAGAATGCTTCTGTTCCTTGCTTCTGTGCCTTGAGGGCTACTTTTTGTTAAAAGGTTCTTCACTGGACTGTCCATCTCTGACTGGGATGTGACTTTCATAAGCAACTCTAAGGAAATAAAGAAAATCAAAATACCCTATAATTTTTCTGCTGAGCTTGTATCTACTCTGGAACCTTTCTTATGATATCTGACTTAAGCTATACATTTCAGATGGCAATATTTATAACCTGCTTCTTTAAAATCTTGATAATGCTATGATTACTATAAGACTATTCTCAAAAGGAGTGAAAATTTTCTGGTTTACATTGTGAGGCCTAAAACTAATGCAAGAATAGCTATTTGGCTCTCTTGAAATGTGGATTTTAAAACTGAACTACTACCTCCACCTAACCATTCTGCAGGTTTCACTTTAAACATTATTAAAAAAAAATATTGCTCATTTTTTTAGCATCATAGTCTTGCTTTCATTGAAGGAATACAGAATATCCCGTTTTGATAGCTGTAGACATTCACAGATGAAATTATTATCTACTGAAACTCTCTTCAAACCAGTAAAATTGAATCATTTATTTGGAGACTTGCAAATGCAGAATCCATATAAATCTTAGAAATCAAAAAAAGACCACCATCACAGATGAACAATACACTCTGTTCTACCTTTTCTAGTGCTCCATCCGTTTATCCTCACACAATTGGTATAACCTCATGATGGGGGATACAGGTAGATGATAAAACTTGCTTTGTACTTGTCTTATAGAATTCTTGGCAGAAAAGTTGTATGAGAGTTTGAAAGTTTGGGAAAGAGAAGAGTGATCATCAGAACTAATCTTTTTAAGAAACATTATTAGCTGAGGAAAGAAATTAATTGACTTTCTAAAGCAGACACTACTATTAATACAGTTGGAAATATCATTTCCAGTGATTAGGTAAGACTGAGAGTTCAGCAATTTTTTTTTATTACTAATGAACTTGTTAAGTAATCCTTATATATATATGCCAGGGTCTGGAAATGCATAAATTTAATGAGGTTTACAGGACAGTGTGCAACACACTAAATGACAGATTTCTGCCTTTGTATAATGTACCGCAGGTAGTAAAATGCCAAAGGTGAGTTAACTGTACACAAAATATGTCTATGATTACAAATAGACTAAGGGGCCTGAAGTTGCGTTGAATCTCAGAACTACTTCTTTATAATCTTTAATGTTTCATGCAGAAAACATAATTGTTCTTACATTTTTTCAGCAGTTTGTTTTGTGCTTAACCCACTACCAGTTTTACCACATACTCTAACATGGCTCCAAAGCAGTCCTGTAAAACCTCATCCAGAAAATGGCAATTCCTTAGAGTTTTGCACTGTACTGAGATACGCTTAATCAGCTCCAAGCATAATTGCTTGAATTCACTGTTACAAGGAGTTTACAGACTCCCCAAATATATGTCTACATTTAACTTCAAAATGGGAGTCAAGAAATTCATAAAAACCAAATATGTCAATATTAAATTAAATTGTATGTATGCGATCTGGCTCTGAAATTCCCCAGACAGTAGATTAGAAGAGCCTCACAGGGAGGGATCTATAAGTTTTTACAAGTCAGATAATTTCTGTGTCCTTAGCAAATACTCCTGCTAAGCAAATAATTTTCTTAAGGGTAAGGAACTGGTGAATCGAAATAAAATTCACAAGAAACAGAATTATGTATAATTTGTTTTAAACCAAACCAACCCAAACTCCAACCATAATGTCGAAGTTGTTGAAGTACAAAGATATTACCCATTTCCTTGTTTGAATATTAAACATAACAGGAAATACTCAAGGTAAAGCAAAGTATTTCGTTGAAGTGTTGCAAACAAAACCACCTCTTTTGAAGATTTCTCAGAAGTGTCAAGTTTTTGTACACAGCAAAATTGGGACATCTGCAGGGAGTTGTTAACAGTTTATTCTAATTTGCCTATCTTTACCTATTATGCTTGCTGGAATATGCTGGTGGATTTCAGTGTGGTAACACTTCATTGCCCACAGCATGTTGGAAGCTTGCACTAAGGATTAGAAAAAAAACCAAACCCTGTGCTTCTAATTCAGTGAGAATATTCTATAATCTTTATTATGTCAGGAAAACAAAGGTTGAGCCTCCACTAGGTAGTTACAATTTCCTGAAGGCATACACATTATGGCTGTACTTGCTGCTTTGTATCTTCCACAGTGATTGAACAGGCTGTAGATGGGCCAGAAAAACCTTTTCTACAGACTGTTCACTGTCTACTGTGCTACAAATTTATAAAGGCTGAAAGGTTATGTGTCAGCAGAAGCAAAGCTTCAGTGACCTTTTTTGTACCAGAGCCTCATATTCTTTCCAATACCTAGGTCAATATATTGATATGTGAAGGCCTGCACCTAACTCCTTCTCACACATTTACTCTTGTCCTGCCTTTCCATCTCTGAAGCAAGATCTTTGAATCACATAACAATTTTCATCTTTCATCTGGTGTCAGCAGACTGCCCTACCACTGACAGAAGTTCTTTCCACTCTTGAGTCTCTTAGGAATACTAAGATGCACCAAATGATGAACTGGTCCTTCACTTGTAAAGTATACTCTCCAGCAATAAAGGGATAGTTTCCTCCAGGGGACAAAACCTGAAACTTCAATTCATAGAAAATACTGAAAAGTTACTGTATTTCTGTGCTGACCATGCCTAATGTTTTTACCAGTACATAAGACGCCTAAATAGCTTCTGCCCTACAATTTATGCTATTTCTCCAAAGGAAGTGGTTTTGAAAGTGTTATTTGCATAAATATACTCTTTGTTATCAGAATAATTTCCGGCTTTTAGAGAAAGCTAACTCTTCAGAGATTAGCATATAAAATAATAGTATTGCTATGAAAATATAATCTTTGCAATTAAAAGTGAGATGTTTAGCCTACTTATAAAGACTCCTTCATTTGAATCTCAGTGAACCTTGTGAGTTTGTAGTTAAATTGTGCAGTGATCTGCATATTAGTTAAATGTTTATGTCCTACATTACTACAAGAAGAAATTCTGTCCTCTGAATCAACAGTAATGTGTTTTCCATGAGGATAAGGTTTTCCCAGCACTTGGAAATACAACTTGACTCAGAATATCTTGTTTTGCTATTATACTCCTCATCACATAGGTCTGCTGATAGAGAGCTTGCATTGAATTCTCCCTTTTTACTTATTTACTACAGATATTGAGAAGACCAAAAACCCCTCTTTTCAAATCATTGTTCTCATGGTTAAACAGCTGTAAAGCTGACATGCTGAGAGCTAGTGACTGTTAAGAGAACTGACAGGTGACTAAAGGGCCAATTTCATACTTAAAGCTCACTTCACCAAGTGCAAGATCACACAAGCTTTGCTTAGGGGAAAGATGTTATCTGGCCTAGGATTTAAGGTTGAATCCAAATGCAAAATAAACAAAAGGAAAATGATTTAATCATCTCCTACGTGACATGATTTTTTGCTAGCTACATCCAAAATGGTGTTTCTGAAAGCCCCTGTTCAGGTGCCATTAAACATCAAAGGCACCAAGTCTTGACACTTACTGTCTTTTGTGACCTTAAACTTCCCAAAAAGCTTAACTTCTGCACAATTGCAGATGCACTTTTGTTTTAGAGTGAACACTGAACTGTAAAGCTCACACAGAAGACCATGCTGCGTGTCTAGCAGGCACCCCTTCACTGAAGTTGCCCCAGCATCTTCCTGACCTGCTAAGCATTATCAAGGTGGACCTTATGAACGTAGAGCAGATGAGACCCCTAGAAAACATCGTTTTCACAGCTACTGGATTCTTAGAGAAAAATATAGTGCTGCTAACCATTTATTTAAAATGTAGTAGCTTCCCCAGGAAGTGGGAAATGAAAGCCAATTACTGCTAAAGGGATTTCTTCCTTCTTATGTTGGTGCTCAGAGCTATTAGGCTACACAGAAACTAAGGTTCTTCAAGACAGAAAGAAATCACGAGAGTCAGCACGATTTCTCTGAGAATGGCACATCCTTTGTGACTTGGCTACTAAGTGGGTGGTTACCTCAATTGCATTTTCTGTTTAAAACTCCCCAAATCCTGCATTCCTTTCTGCAAAGTAACAAAGCAGGCTTCTGGAATTTATCTTTTCTCCCCCAGCTGTCAACATTGCCTGGAGCTATGCAATTATTTCATTTGCCTGAGGAAAAGCAACAAGAAATTGAAAGATTCCTGAAAACAGAAAAGAGCTTCAAACTCAGGTTTTGCCCTGCCCCGATGCCACTTACAAAGTGGATGGAAGTAGCTGTGTCTGGTATCTACTGCAGGCTGAACACACATTTTCCAAGATTCTTATCCATAACCTGGTTTCCAGGATTAGACCAAACATCATATAGTAATTTTAATTGTGGGAAATCCAAGAAGATACATTTAATATAGAAGGCATGAACATAGAGATTCAGTATATTCTTGTAATTTCCATCTTCTTTAATAACCCAGCTATTACATACATGTGCTCATGTGGACACCACATGAGTCAATTATGTAAAAAATGGACAAATATGGTGATATGTAATACAACATTGCCAGATACAGAGAAATTACTTCTGTTTAAAATGATGATATGTTCATGCATGGCCAGGCTCCAGATCTTCTAGCTATACCCTGTGTATCTCAGAACCACACATGCTCAGTGCTTCTATTACTTCTTGGTCAGAGATTACATGATTTAGTCTCATCCCTTTGGCTCTTCTGTGGTCTATCTATCCCTTCATAAAAGGAAATGGAAGGAAATAATCAGCCTTCAATGTGAAAAGAGATAAAGACTCAATAAAGATTTATATCATCTCTTAGTGATATAGCACAGATTTAAATGCATTTTTACTAGACATGAAGTTCCAGTACAGTATGAGAGATTGCTAATGAATACAATTGAAGCCTAATATTAAGCTTTTGACTTCATCCAGTCAGCAGTCAGAAAATGCAAAGTTAAGGTCAATATTCAATGCCTAAATCTTTCTGCTATGATATTTTTCATGTCATTATGATCCAAAGTTACTTTCTATTTATATTTCTTGGCATTTAGCAGTTTAAAACTACTTAGAGATCTATATAAGTATAGGATATTACATGTAATTTGTATGTAACAGTAAAGCTGGATCTTTTGCTGTCTTCATGGGTATATGAATGTCAGAAGGACTCAGCATTCCAGGAATACCATAATGAGCTAAATATGAAGGCAAATACAGGGGAAATAAGAATACATCAAAGGTGAAGTATGTTTTCAATCAGTCTCTGCAGATGATTCAAATAGGAACATCAAAATTGTATAATGACTTGCAGACGTGATTCCCATACACAGCTGTATGAAGTAAAACAAGAACAAATGAACTGTGAAAACTATTATTGTTACTGAGAGCCTAAGTAAAGTAACATTTATTTGAACCCTTAGCTATTCCAATCAGATTTTATTTGAGAGAGACACCATAAACACAATATACTTATGCATCTACCTTTCTTGAACAGAAAGGAATTCAAAATTGACATCTTTTGGACTTCTAGTTAAAATGATTTTCACATCATAGCTTAAAAACAAACCAAAATCCACTTTTCAAAACATGACATTTATATATGTGCATGTAAAACATATATAAATATGTGTAATAACATAAATATGTATAATAGAATTGTGTATGTTTGTAACTTTATGTATTTATGTATATATGTGTATATATATACATATGCATATCTGTATATATACATACATATGTTTGCATAAATTTATAGATGCATATGTTTGCATATACACACACATGTGTATTTGTATTTTTTTAACATATTTCAGATAAAAATCAAACAATGGCTTCTTGGTAGCACTGAGGTAGTATGCCTCCTTGTTTCAAAGGAACACTGAATTCTAACAAAGGATTCTTAATTATGCTTTAAAAATTATACGTGGCTCAACTCCATGCAGCTACTCACTGTACAGAACCATGTGAAATCTCATCATATACCTGGAATCAATTAAAGTTCGCTTAGTTAAGACTTTGTTGACAGCCTGACATCCACTTTGGGTCATTAGAATGCCTGTGTGACCTATTTGAAGATGAAGTAACTACACCTAGACAATTTTTTTTTTGTTTTGAAGTAGATGTTACAGGTAGCAAGAGTTTTAAATAAATGACATTAATGGTAAAGAAATGCAAGACAAAATACTTGTTTATTCATAACAAAGCCAATAAATTCATTTTGATAGTAATTACTATTGCTTCTATTTATCTGCCAATGTCTTTATATCAGCAAATTTTTATTTGCTTAGCATGTAAGCACAATTTGACTCAAGTAAATATATATGTACAAGAGTTTGTGCTGCAACAGTTCATGAGTTTATCTTGAGCTGATCTTGTCATGGGAGTTTCTCCAACAAGGAAACAGAAATGGTGTCACATATGAAAGAGATGACCAAATACTTAAGACACGTAGAATATAATAAAGAAAGAGAAAAACTCAAAATAATAGTCAATATTTTCAGGTTAGGTACTGCTGCTTCTTATTAGAACACAGCTGCACTGAGCATGGCACACAGACAGGATGTCCACCAGTGTATCATGAACTACGTGCAGTCAACCTTTGACTGAAGTATGTCATTTGATGAGTAATATCAAATTCTGAGGACATTGGAACATGTCAGAGCATATTTGTTATAAAAACAGTTTATTTTGTTATATAAACCATTTTCTGGTGAAACAGATCCCCCAGTATGGTTTGATACTGAAACAAGAAAGTTTCCTCCAAGTTCTCATGCTTTTTTTCCCTCCAACTTACTCTGAAGCCTAGAATTCACAGGCAAAAGAAATGCAGGGAAAGTTTCATCCTTGTGTATGAAACGACAAAAAAAATGACACAGTTACAAATAAAACTCCATGTGACATTATTTGTCAATTAGTGACTAATTTTCAGTGCTCACCAAATTGCTGCTCTGACTAGTTTCATGTGACAGTGTGTCTGACCGCACTTTAACACTGGATTTAAATAGATGCAAATGGAAAATTAAAACAAGTGATGGCTAAATAACATACTTGGGAAGTTTAGGAGGAACATAAATTTAAAGGATTGTATACAGTATATTTACACCAAAATAGTTTCATAGCATATAAAGCAACCACTTTAATGATAAACAAATACTATGGCTGTACTCTACATACCTTTCCCATTTTGTTCAGCTGAATGTTCAAGTTACTCTTCAATGTACTTAATATTTACAGATCTGACTGGATTGGATTGTTTATTTAGTTAGCTTTAACATATGCTCAAAATACTATGCAAACAGTGACCACAAAATGATGGTTACAAGTTATTGGATATAGATTAAAAACACTGCATCTTCTCTTAGGGCATGAAGATGCACTAGGTGAAGTTTTGAGAGCTCTTTTAGTTCATTGATTCAAAATTTCACATGACACTTGTTCATCATTGTCTGCTGACTGTAAAAAATAAGGACAGAAACTTCTTTCATTAGCAGTCTACTTTTTGCATGTGCCTTGTAGCAGTTATTTGAAAAACGGTCACTGACCAGGAAATCCTATTTGGAACCTCAAAAGCCAAAGTAATGATGAATGTTTAGGCAGAGTCTGCTCTTTGATTTTTACTTTTTTTTCAGTTAGAATGATTGATAAATATCCCTCTAGCGAGTAATAATTCTTGACTGACAGATTACTTCCTTCTTAGACATTTTGAATCGAACTAACACAGACATTTTGATTAAACTTCATTCTTTTATATTAATACGGCATAAAATCCTCCCACAGCTACGTGTGTCAGATAGAAATATTATCTCTAATCCATAAATATTTATTTATAACAAATCTTATGTCTGGAGTTTCCTGGATTGCTAACAAAAATGTAAATACAATAGATTTATCTCCTTCAAGAGCTCTAAATACTGATTGCGCTCATTTATATGGTGCAAATAAGGGTTACGGAAGAGATGGACATCAGCTCTGCTGGTTTTTATTTTTATGTATCCCTAAAGAATGCTCTGCATTTTAAAATGTAAACAGAAATGGCTTTGCCTCAAGCTGGATTTTAGCCAACATTAAATGCAACTTGGTGATATTAAATATTACAAGGAGGGAGAAGATGTGTGTTACAATAAGATCACGAAGAACGTCATTATAATTGTTTGCCCTGGGCTTCTTCACAGGAGAGCTTTCAAGGGGTACAGTTTTAAATACAGTGGGCCAGATCCAAAGTTACCATAAAAAACCCTACTCCCTTTGAAGTCAGTAGAGGCAGCTAGATTTACACTGAAAAGACTACTGTCTCAAAAGAAGCAACCTAGCAATTTGATGACCACTACTTAGCAAGCTGTCAAAGTTTAAACACCAGTCATCCACTCTCCTGTATCTAGGAAAGTGATATATAGCCAGAACTATATGTGTAGCGTTGAAGCAAATGTCACAGATGGAGAATTTAGCACTCTTGCTGAAACTATTCCAGGAATCCTTAAACTATATTTGAGCATCAGCAAGTGCATATAGAAATGTACAGTTATCAAGAATGCCATCTAGTGTACCCTCCAGCAACACTACCGTAACAAACTCTCTGCACTCAGAAATAAAGTAAAATGATTATAAACTGTATATCATTCTGGATCGTGATAGATGGGACCATTAATAGCAACCTGAGAAAAATCAGATGGCTGGATCTAATGGAAATCATATGGCTTTCAATGCAACTTAGAGTGTTTTGTTCTATAGTAAGGCAAAAGATTCTTTGTATGATTATATAAAACTATTACAGTTCTACCCAGCCTGTCTCACTAATCTTCCACCGGGATGCCTCGTGGCAAGTCTATAACCAGAATCCCCCAACCTTCTTTATGTCTGAATCATCCTCATGCAGGGAAGAAGACTGTGTGAAACAAGGCTCCTGGATAGCTCCCTGAATTTCTGAGATATGTATTAAGATGTGCAACCCCAGTAAAGATGTTTGATACGATGTTATCTGGCAAGTGGTTAATCTTAATCTTACTATCTCCTGGTTGCTCTGGTATGCAATAATAAATTGTAAATACCTAAATGTTTTCCACTATCCACACCACAGATTTTAATTCTTCACACACAAAAGTCTCAATGACAGCACTTCATGTTTGGCTGACTTCTGTGAAAGTACTATGGGTGAACCAACAAAAAAGGCTTTCCGTTACGCACTCTCACTTCAAATCTACTGACTTGTACTGGTTGGCAGCTCAGACTCAAGCCAATTATCTGTCAGTTGTGAGCAATACTACTGTGAGTTATTTACACACAAATAATTTCAGGTTTTACACAACCTAAATGTATTTCCAAGAAAAATCTTGCTATGATTCCTCCTATGTTACAGCTTGCATTAAGTAATTGCTCAGACACGTCTTCTATGTTATAACTCATAGAAGCATTAGAATTTTTGTTCTACACCATAGTTCATGGCAAAAAGCTCCTGAATTTTTATCTGCAAAACCAAAGATGATTTAATGAGGAAGAAAGTTCTAATGAACAGGGAACTAATCTAGAGTTTAACTTCCCTAGTTGGCATATGCTTCCTCTATGACTTTAGGCAAGGTGTTTAGCTATACTCTAACTTACTCCCTTGTGAATTACAGATAAAGGCACAGCCGCCACTACAGAGTTTGTGGAGGTAAATAATGTGAATGACTGTGAGCAGACCAGCAGTAGAGGCAGGTAATATTTTAGACAGATCCAATCTTTGCCCCATTTCCAGCAGTGCTAGCCCCTGCTATCTTCTGTGTAACGGATTTACAATAAGCTTTGTCAACAGTATTCCAAGTTTGTTTTAAATCCATTAATGAAAAGGTAGATGCTTAAGGTGTTTAGTGAGCTTGTCCTGAGCACAAACTGCAGCTTAGCTGTCAGCTACAGCATACCAATGATGCTGCTCTACAAGAAGGAAAGTCGCATTTTTGCTTTCTCAGATGGCTACCCAAACACTGTGAAGGATGACACCACCTATACTGCTAAAGAGCATAGAAATTACAGGTCAATAAACTGACTTATTACAGGATTGCAAGTGTCTATCTCTCCTGTCTATTTTTCATTGAACTGAAACCCACATACAATTTACAAAACCACTAATAAAAATTTGCGTTAAGAATGCATCAGTTGCTATCAGTGGAACTGCTCAATTCAAAGAAAAAATACAAATTCAAGTCAGCAAGGAGTGGAATTATATTATTATTTACGAATTTTTAATTGAAGAATATTTTAACAAAATATGAAGGCATCAACATCCTTATGATCTCTATTTTCCATTATGAGAATAATGTCGAGTTAGAGCTCCTGAGCCTCCCTTAAGGTGGAAGAACATTGCTGTTGAGTTTCATAGCAGATTCTACACATTTTCTCATCCTGATTAATATGTGGGAGCTTAGCAAGAAAACAGAACTCGGAGAAACAAGATCAATATTGAACATTAAGGGAAACCAGTATTACATGCTGAAAGACCTGGCTTTTTATTCAAAGTTTATCCCTACTCACACTGCAAAGCTTTTTTTGCCCCCTCAAACTTCCATTATATGACAAGTATCACTCTCCAGTTCCATTAGTCACAATACCTTGGAAGCAATGGACAGCATCTTAGCAGGAGGTTTGTTCCACAGTTATTAAACACTGAAAATACTGAATGAAAACCTATTACAGGTAGATGAAGTGAAAGTCTGACAGAAGGCTGCATCTTCAGTATTCTGGGAAAATCAACTGCAGCCTGAAAGTGAATGCACCAAGGAAACTCAAGGGTAAAAAAACACCAGAGAAAAAAAAAAAAAAAGAAAAAACCCCAGCAAGTTAATATAAAGTAAATATTCTGCATATGTCAAAACAAGAACACCTGGTAGACAAAGCCAAAAACTGGTAGGTTACAAAATATGGGCTCATATGAAAAAACTTCTGGGTCCACCCATAATTCTGTTTTTAAATACATGATGGTATTTATTTATATTTAAAAAGGCTGTATACTGCACATAGAGACATGAAGAATAACTCAGTAAGTCAGTAGCCATGAAGGGATTGGAAAGTAGATACGTTTCTTGGTAAAACTGGTATGGCTCTTTTGACTTCTCAGTGTCAAATCTGGTGCTAATTTATGCCAAATTTACTCCATTTCTTTTTTCTAAGGAACTGATTAACTTCAGCCAAGCAGCCTCTTTACATGACAAATACAAATTTTCAGCTGCACAATGAAACATTATCCAGATCTCCAGATGGCCTCCATTTCATATTCTTAGGATCTGGTATAACTGCTGTCCCAACCTGATATGTAGCAGGTTCATGATACCTGAATGATAAACGGTCCTGTGGAAGGGATTGCTTTGGAAAGGATTCTGTACCTCCATGCAAAATGAACCCTGTGAACTCCTCTGCAACGCACAATACAAGAAAGCTCCAAGCAAGTAGGATCACATGTAGACCTCTCTCTGCTCTAATAGAAAAAACATCGCTCCTATTAAGTTATGTTAGGCCCAACTTCAGTCACTGTTGAAGACAATATGATTTCTTGTGATTTAAATCACATTAATAATGATAAAAAAAAAGTTTAAAGCTGCATTGAAAAATGTATATATATATATATCTGCAATATTATAATCTGTGCTTCAACTGTGCATTTTCCAGCTGTCAGGGAGATTTCCTCTAGCTTTTCCTTCAACCGAAGGGACAAATGTAGAGCATGAAAATATATATTAAGCTACCTAGAAATAATCAAATAATTAGATAATCAGCAAAGGCCAAATCAAATAATTAAATAATCAGCAAAGGTCAAATTTTATAACAAAAAAAGATCTGCATCTGTGTATATATAAGCCTTCATTTGGAACAAAAAAAGGAAATATTATTAATAAAGAACACATCTCAAGTGTTATCATGATGGTTTCCAGTGATTTTAGTGGAATTCAGAAAGAAAACATTTTGTAGTATATTTGACGTTTTCAGTAGCAATTTTTAAGCATGAATGCAAAAACTGGATGCAGGTTGACTCCTGAAAAGCATAGCAGGTTTTTGTGCTTATGTTTAAAAAAAAAAGAAAAAAAGCCAAACAAAACAAAAACAAACATACCACTTCCCAAAAGTTGGAGTGGACAGAGAAAAAAAATAGTCATAAAAATACTTCTTATAGACAAAATACTTTAAAATTCAGGAATCACAGACCTCTACCTGGTTAACTGATCAGACAAAGATGTAGAGGTGACTTGACTGGCAGATATTGAGAGAGAAAATAAGGGCTCTGTCGTTTAAGGCATAATAACAATAATAGTTGGAAGCAAAGTCAAACCTCTTCAAATCAGAAGGGGCAGATTTTTAAAAGTGAGGGTGATTCATCATCAAACAAAATCTCAAGGGAATTGCCATATTCTCTCCCTTTATATCTTGAAATCAAATCAAGAGGTTACATGAAAATAAGCACAAATAAACACCTAAGTTCTCATTTTCCAGTCAAGCATAACTAAGCAAAATTATTTGCCTGGGGTCAGAATAGAAATTCAATTTTCCTGCACAGTTTTCAGTCTCATCAGTTAAATGTTGAGAATCTGAAAAAAATTTATGAGCAGAATTATTCCATGAAAATTGGTCTTCAGTAATTTTATAGAGTATTAAGCATATTTTGTCCTCCTTCCAGCAGACTTACTTCCAATAAATTTGGGAAGATTTACTCAGCAAAGGGTTGAACATTTTCATTGAGAATGATGAGTCATCATCATGGGTACTATATGTTTCACTGAAGTAAAGAATAACACTATAGACCAGACAATTTATTCTAATGCTTAATTTGTACTGTAAACAATTCCATAAAAAGAATTCAGTACAAAAAGTCTGTTCTCTAAAGAGAATCAATTTTATAAAAGGCTTTATTGCAAATTAAGACTGTCCCATTTTGAAAGAAGATTGATAGGTGGACTTACATGAGATTTTGAAGAGAAAAACACCTAGATTAGTGACTATACCCTGATTACTTCCAAGCATGAATTTCATGAAAATGCTGCACACGCATGAGATACTAGACTTCTATTTTCATGTCACAGTAAACGTTTTGACAAGCATTTACCACTATTTATGAAAGAATTTTTATTTATACTCTTCCTGTATTTGATTTCTGAAAGAGAATGATTAATCGAGTTTGCAGCCATCTTCAGAGAAACTGTAGCACCAAAGAGTGGGTCATAACTTTGTATCTCAAAGACACACAGATTGTTAAGCCCATCAACAGCTTTGGAGACATCTGAAGCAAGTTAGATATGTATGTGGCTCCATTCTTACAATCTAGAAGTTGACTTTATATTAGTTATAATGTAAGAGAGATGCAAATGTAAAGTCTGATTCCAGCCAGTAAAACACACCATAGCTTAATTGTTGTAGAAACAATTAAAGCCTTCAGCTAAATCTGTGTGAATCAGAGGGAAGAAAAAAAAAAACCCAGCAGTCTACATCATTCACCTTACATCTATTTCCCCTCTGTGAAAAAGACAACCCTAGGAACTTCCCTTATGTTGAAATTTTAGATATCCAATCAAGCAATAAATGTGACTTTATCTTAAAATCAAACCAAGAATCTTATCAGAGCCTTTGAATATCACACATCAAAAAGTGCATACTAAAACATTCTTGTTTAATCTACTCCCTTTGAAAATTATAAAGAACATTCATGGTGAGAGAGCTGCTGGGGTTTTTTAAGCTTGAGACTTTACGAAAATAGTAAGCTGCTCAAAACTATACTGCACCTTCTGTGACAAAAGAGAGTAGGACTGAGTGAAGCATTGATCTGCTGGTATGGTCTTAATACTTCATATTGATAGAAAGCCACCAGTACAGAGGCAAAATTCAATTAAAAAAAAAAAAATTAAACTCCAGTATATCAGGGTTGGAATTTTTCTTCTTAAATTTTGGGCAGCAGGAAATACAAGTACATGCACAAGTAAAATGGAAACAAAGTCAAAATACAAAACAATCATGAAGTAGACAATATCAAACTTTTGCATGTAAGAAAGGCATTTAGAGTAGAAAAAATTTCTGGCTTGATACTCAGTATCGGCATTTTCTTCATATATTTCCTGTGGCAAATAACCCAGTTACCAGAGATATTGGATGATACCTGCATGCCATGCAGACCCATTACCTCTTATGAACCATGACACATTTGAGAATTCACACCAATATTTTTTATGACAATTGAAATTTGTTTGGAGCTGGTGGTACTCTATGGTGAGGATCACATCATTCACACAGAAGTACATGTATCTTTCCCTAAATGAAGGGCCATATTCTCTTTTTGTTTAGGCCTTAAGTCTAAGATTTCCACCCCTTAAAGTGATGTGGGTTGAGCTGGTGAGGTCCTTTAAGCCTGAAGGCAAGTCTGCATCGCACAAAAGAATACAGTGAGGAGATCTGTGCTCTCTATTTTTGAAGTCTATGAAACACGCAGGGCATTGTGTAACCAAGAAACAGCACATATGCTGTGGGGCTGCTTCAAAACTTCAGATACCTACAGTGCTCAGTTGCCTGGCTCCAGCTCTAGCTATCCTGGGCAATCCCATTCATATTCCCTCAAATCTACAGAAACAGAAAAACACAAGCTAACCATACTTTCTCGAGAATACATATGTTTACATAATTACTTCAGGAAAAACATTTAAAAGTTTTTGTGCTGTCTTCAATTTCCTCTTAAAAAAAAAAAAAAAAGCTGTTTGGAGAAGCTTTCTAAATGACACATGACACAATGGCAACAGAAAAGAATACATTTTTTTCCTCTCAATCAGAGCCCCAAAATAATTACTTTCTGGCATTACAGAGATTGAAGGTTTCTTAGTCAGCACCCACTTTGTCACTTTTAGTTGAGCAGCAGCATTTGAGAAAGCACAAAACAAAAGTTAGATTTTGTGCTCAGAAAGTCCAAACACCAAAAAAAAAGCCCAGATTGAGTGGCACTTGCTCAGCAGGTTGGTGGCTTTTGTTCATTGCCGCTGCTTTATTTTGGAGCTTGGGCATGAAGAGAAGACTGCAAGATGAGATCCTGAGTGCCTGCTTTGTGCCTGAAATGGAAGTTTGATAAAATATAGGCTGTCAAGTCCAAGAAAATGAACCAGAAAACCCATGCATTGAGTGGTTGTGAAAACCAGCAGGCACTAGAACTCCAAAAAACACCTTCCCATTCAGCCTCAGATGTTTTCTCAGAGGCTTGTCCTTGCACCCAGCTCCCACTTTGTCTGCCAGATCCCCTGGGGACAAAGGGCTATGTGCCCACCTTCTGTGAGCACTGTGACAAGATGGTGTCATGGTGTGAGTCTGAGTTCAGCCCAAGAAACAGCTACCTCAGCAGCATGCAGGAACCGGCCTGCGAGACGAGACAGCAGCGCTGCTTCTGCTCATTTCTAGTGAATTGGTCCTGCAGGTTTCAGTGGAGCTACACATTACTTATGTTGCACTCTGGTTTAGCTTTCTGCTTTGCAAGCCACGGCAGTGATGGTATGAAGGTTTCTCTCTGGCAGACACTGTTAGGACTGAAGGCACTGATAAACCTCTGTATCCCTGATCAGCCCTCCAGGGCCTCCCTGACCCTTTCCGTAGCCCAAGACACCCTTTCAGACCCATGAGGGCTGCCAGTCTCTGTTCTGGGATGCCAGGTGCATCCCAACTCCCTTGGTTAACCCACAGGCCAGCATCCCAGCCTGTCCCCATGGAGGTGCCCAGTGTCGAGGGCTGAGGCTGCCCTGCTCCTGGCTGAGGCTGAGGTTGACCCTTACTGCTGATGTAGGGAACCTTCATAGCCCCAGGAGAGCCTCCATGGATAGCTACCATACATGGAGTATCTTCAGAGATGCCCTTCATCTGCCCAGTGTCACTGCCCACCACAGGCTTCTTAAGTCTCTGAGCATCGTCCAGCCTCCCACTGCAAAAGAAAATGGCATCAGCCTTTCACGTAGTCAGGAATTCCTTAGTGGCACATGATCAACAGGGCAACTAAAGAGACAGCCTTTCACCAACTGACTTTTTTCTCTGCTTCTCTAGCATAAAAACACTCCACTGCACCCCTGAGAGAGAAAAATAGCATTACAACCATATTGAAACAAGCTGTCACTGCCCTAAAATTTCCTTTTACGAGCTAAGGAAATTCCATTATTCCAGAATGACAACCATAGCGCTTCTGCGAAACCCCTGTAAATTTTGACTGCGTGTAAGCATGTTGCTTTAGCTAGGTTTATTACTAGGAAATATTGAGGAAAATGTGATGAGAAAGCCTGTTCTCAGGAAATCCAAACCAATAGTGAGATTGAAATGGAGGGATTTTTCCCTGCAGTAAACAAAACCTCTAAAACCTTTAAAGGTTTGCTCGTTACACAAATGCCTCCACATAAATCAGTTGAGTATAATGAGGCAATAAAATTTAATTCATGCATAAATATCCTGGCAATCAACCATGCTGGAAAGAGAATTCAGAGCACTAAACGGGAACTGTGGAAGGTTTCCTGAAGCATGATTTAGGCAACTTTTGTCAGAATATGACATGATCTCCTTAAATAAATAACCATTTTTGTGCATATTGCCATGCAGAATATTTTTGGTTCTATGGTTCATCTTATGCTAGTAATTCCATTGAAATAATATTTACCAGAGGTTTACAACTGATTGCAAAAATTTACTTGGCATCAAAACTTGAAGCTTGGCATAAGAAGGACTGGCATAAGAACTGCAAAAATAATTTTTCCTCTCCACAAATCTCACAAACAAATAAACAGACACTCTGAGTTATTTGTATGAATTAAAAAATTTGCAATATTTTCAAACATATTTTTTGAAGTTGTGTAATTCTAATATGGGATGAATCCAAGCAAAATACCATAGAGTTCATACTGATACCTTTTCTTAGAGAGTTTTAAATAGCTAAAATTTAGCTAAGAATAAAAAATGTAGAAAACATTTCTTATTCCAGATGGTGGAGAAATCACATTTTGGCTTATTACATGTTATACATTGCTTTAGTGCTTTGAGAGGGGCATATCAGCACCAGCCCTGAACATTTCCGTATAGCACACAGGAATTATCTCTCATTTATGTCAGAGACACAAAGAATAGGAAGCAGAAAAAAAAAAAATGGAAAAATGAGCCAAAAAACATGGAAAAATGAAGTTTAATTCAGTTTATGTTGACTAAAAAAGTCTTAGCTAGGCCTCTTTCTTTTCTTGTGCCTTACTTTTTTTACTGAGCCAATGACTTTAAGAAAGAAGAAAGTCAAGTGTCTTTTTCCTTTGAATAATGAAAGCCTAGAAAGATGCACAATATATATTCTGTGCAAAGATGTTGCCCCTTTCTAGAGTCCTCCACTTTACCACACTGTTAAGTCACTACTAAATAAATTATGCCTTTATTTAGTAAAGTGAGTGTCCTGTCATGAGACACTTACCTAAAGTGTCATGAACTGAGGAGCTGTGAGGAGGTATAGAGCTGTAGGAAAGAATAATCCAAGACTCCAGGAGATTTTAAGGACCAAGCCACTTAAAATAGTCAACTCAATGGTCAATCATTTAGCCCTTTTTCCTCTCCCCATTCTTGCTTCCCTCTTCACATTGTCACAAAGAAATATGTGAGGAAAACAGTGAAAGTCTTCAAACTTTCCTACTCTTGGACTCTTATTAAACAGATTTTTCCTTGGAAAAGAAAATCTGCCCTGACACCCAGAGACAAAAAGATGGAAGAATGCAGTCAAGTGAAGAGTTGTATGTAGTGTTTTTTTCCACCAAAGCTCAGGGGGGATTCTGGCAAGAGACGATAGCCTGGATGGAACCAGAGAATATAGTAGAATGAATGTCTGAATAAAAAAGGACCTTCTGAGATGAAGCCAAGAAAGGCAATTTTTTACTTCTGTCCAGTTACCCTTTCAGCAGCTGATACCTGGAGAGTATTTAAAGTTTTTAACTGGATCCTTTTAGATAGTCATTGAGCCAAGGAGTAGAGTGAAGAGAAGAATTAGTATAAGCAACTGATATTACATGTAAATCCAGTTTAGGAGCAGTTTGGGCAGCATGAGCTTTTGCTTATTTCCTCTATTTTATTTTTTTGTCTTTTAATTCCTTGAGACCTCAGTCATGTAAAATATACAGGAATAAAAAACATTAGTTCTCATAAAGTCTAACTGGATGAAAACCAATGGTTTATGGGAGTACAGATGTGATAAGCTCATGACGCCTTGCGTATTTAAAAGCATTTTACCCCTAAGCTCTGTGACTTACCCATCTTCAGGAGCCAAGAAAATTCTCCTGAGTAAATCAGGAGCTGGCTGGCTCAGACCCATGACAATGCCAGGGTGGCTCAGTTACTATTAGCATGGAACTACTATGAATGTCCACAAGCTCTTCCTGGTTTTGAGGTAAAGTGACATAAAATAGAACTCCATGGAACAGATTCAAACCCCCTGCCAAACACAAACTCACAGTGTGCACACAGACAATGCCTGCAGTTCCACTGATGGGTAGTAATTTGTTATATTGCCATAATACTAGATGGATTCAGGGCAAAGGTCTCATATATTACAGCTACAAAAATGAGTCTCATCTTTTTATTTAAACTCTGTTGCTATTTCAGTAAGACAAGGTTAGACATGACAGCTACAGCAACACTATAACTATTGTCATACCAACCCTTTTACTTTGAAAATGTTCTACCTTCACTTTTTCTACCCTACCAACCAGAAGAAAACCATGTAATATCAAATGATAAATATAATTTCTCACAATTGCATGCAGTGGGTAAATTCTGCTGATGCCTTCTATTTCTCCCATTTCCACAGTTTTTTTATCACTTGTCTTTCATATTTTTAAAAGCCATTATCACCCCATGAAATCCAGCAATCTTAAATTTAATCGCATCTCTGTTGCTGGTTGGCCAGAACCTTGTACAAGTCTGCTGTACATACAAAAGTTCAGGAAGAGACTTCGGCTTTGCAGTACTCTTTTCATGCTTTCCTAATGTCCTTTTAAGAACAATATAATTAAATACCTTATCAAAATGCACATTCATTCATGCATTTACAGCAAAAAAAACCCACTACTTTTATTTATATTTTTTAAAGCATACTTTGGCACACATTCAGGTTTTCTCCCATTCAGATGAGTGAAATTTGTGACACTGACTTCAATGTTGACAGGATCATACCTAGTTTGCAGATCTCCCTAGTTCAAAAATTATGTTGGATTATCATTCGCCTCTAACCCAGGCTGATTTTACAAAGAAGCAAAGTTTCCTTAGACCATGCTTCTGCTTTGATCTTTTATCTGTTTAATTAAGAGCTCTGAATCATCTTTATTTTGCCAGATTATATTGTAACCCTGGTTCATTTTCCCTTGGCTAGTTCAAAAAAATAAGGTGACTCTTGGCTGCTTTCCACTTTCAATTTTGCATAGATGGTTTAACAAAAGTGAGTAACATTTTCCTTTGTATTCATTTTTAGCCTTTGCAATGATCCTTCTCCACAAAAGCTGTAACCTTCCTGTCCTCCTTGCTTCCATCCATATAATATTACCAATGAAAAACATTCTGCCTGCATGTATAAATTCTTATTAAAACACCTTAGATTTATTATTATTATTATTATTTTCCTCTGCAGCACAGAGTAGCACTATGCTTGGAAAAGATTTTTCTTTCTTTTTTTTTTTTTTTTTTGCAATGGATATATTTGGCCTCATTAAATAATTACAAAATAAACCAGAAGGAGCTGGTTCCAACCATTATATGGGAGACAAACAGTTTTTAAAATGTGACCTAATTAAATAATTACTCAATAAACCAAAGCAATTCTGATCTGTCATGTAGCTAATGTGCAGTTTTCAAAAACTACCTAATTTAAGTAATTACCCAATAGAGCTGATGGTCCTAAATGAGCCACTTCTTTTCTTTGGATACTTGGTGCTCAGATTAAAATAAGCTAATTGCATAATTTTGTCAATGAGCTATTCTGATATATATCAATCAATAGCATATTAGAGTCTTCTTCCAGTTTTATTATTTTTCAGCTTTTAAAAATTGCAACTCTGTTAAAAATATCACAGATTTCTGTGATCTCTGGGTGTCAAATGAGGGATTGTTTCAGTTTCACGTAAAAATCTGGGATTTTTCTTCAGTGACAGGGTGGCTCTTCCTTTTTCTGTTTGCTATACTTTCATTCAGAGACCCCTCTGTAAAGGCAGACTCTTTGTATGACGCCTACTTATCCTACACTAACACCAATATAAGTATTTGAAGTGGCAGTGCGACATATTATCATTGACTGGCTGATTCTAATTACTGATACATTTTAGCAGGAAAGCCTTCCTAATATAAATGCATTTTATAGGAATAAAGCTATGCTTTGCTGAGAAAAATTTAATTTTACACTACCTCTCTCCTTCTCCCCCCTCCACACTACTCAGAATAAAAGGAAGCATATTTTTGCCAACATGACTGTGCTTACACTAGCAATTTCACCAGCACAGTGCTGTCAATCACACAACACACTTTACCACCCTCCTCATCAACATAGCTGTTCCAGCAAAATTTTGTATTACAGCCCTGACCTGAGACTCATTAAATTGGCTAAGGGTCATAGGTTATACAGTCACACAGACGTGTTCGGAAAACAGCAACTTCCTATCTTCTATTCAGTTTAATTGGTTTAGAATTTAAACGGAAGTTGACCTTGTTTTCTATTTTTTACCAAAACCTTTTGATTTTTTTTTTTTAATTTTTTTTTTTTTTTTAGCCACAGAGATCTGTTACTTTTTCTGCTGTAGTTTGACAACTCAGCTAGTTTCAAATCTGGATCATAGGGCTATGGCAGGAGGGGTTTAATTGATCATCTGAAAGAAGAAATTTATCTGAGTAGAATCAAGAAAAGCAGATATACTTTTAACAACTGGAAGAAGACCAATACAAGACAACTGGAAAGAAATGGAGGAAGAAAAGGACCCCAAATACCAAAAGGGCCTTCACTAGGGACTCAGTCAGAATTGCCAGAACTTTTTTTACTTGGTGGGAGACATCGCAGCATGCCAGCTTTAAGAACAGTAGTCTTTTATTCAGGAACTTATATAAAGATTTGGATATTTCATTTTAGTCATCCGAGTGTAAATTTATTTTTAGAAATATACTTACCCTTCTGTGACTTTTTGAATTGGTGGCTGTCATTAAATGGCATTTGTTATTCACCACTCTATTTCTGATATATTATGAAGCCTGTAGCACATTTAGTCTTTTGTTAAACTAATTGACTCCAAAACTTCATGGACATAACATGAACTAACTGAGCTCCTCTAGCTATGAAAGTGAAATCCCAATTCTTCACTACAGTGTGACAGCTTTTCTGTTTGCAACAGTGAAAAGCAACCTATCTGACAATAGACAACACACACAACTGTCTGGAGGAGCTTTGCTTTGGAACAGAGTGAAAAGCATGTTGAAAAGCCAACAGCAAGATGAGAGCCCTGAACTTGTATCAAACCCTGGTCTATTTAAATAGTAAGCCTGCTTTCTGGATTTTCCTTTGTTTAAGATTATCCAAAATGACAATATGCCAAAAGAAACAGTTCTTCAGTCTGGAAAAGAGCACATTAGTTAATGCAAAGCTGATCCTTGCTTTTACAGTAACTGCAACTGAATAACTGAGATGATAAAATTCCAATGCAGAGGTCTTAAAATGTTTGTATTTCATAGATACATAATAAAGTGCATTGAACTTCGTTATTTCTTGAAGAATTTTTTTTCCTTAACCATATTAGTCATTCAAAAATTTTCAGAAGAGGGGATCTCTGACATACGGGGAGAATCTGACTTATTCATGAGACAGCGCCTTTGTTGATACATTTTTCTGTTCTATGAACAAAAATCCTCCTGTGTATTCTCTGTGGGTACAAGGGAGAGCCTTTATTAACTATAGGGTCGGGACATAGGTTTGAGGTATGCAAAGATGTAATAATTTTCTTCTGCTGCTGAAGAGGAAGCAGACTGTCACAGCCTGTGTATCTTCTGTCTGTGAAACAAAGAATGGAATGACCAGTTGCATTCTGCAATTTTCCTGTACTGTAGTTGAAAGCACACTGTTGCAGCTTCTTCTAGCATTAACATCAATCCTGAAATACTTTTTCTCTTGCCATTCATTGGTAGCTATTGCTGTGGAAAATTAGAAGGGAGGGGGAGATAAATGATGATTTTTTTTAAAAGTAAATTACAACACTACGTAAAAAAAAGAAAAAGATACTGAGGATAAAAGAAAAGTTTACATAAAAAAACTTGCAGTTTCCATTTCAAATCTTTCCTTTTCTGGCTTTTTTTTTTTAGAACTGCTCAGTGACCACATCTGGGGTTCAGATGTGATTGCTCTATGTGACTTGACAGAGGAATAAGGATATGAATGTTTTTCTTACATTCAAATCAAAGTACATTTTTAAGGACACTTTGGTTCTAGAAACAGCTGCCACAGAATTCTGGAGATGTCAGATTTACAAACAGGCTCAAAGAAAGATTGGAACAAGGGGTAATGTCTTTAAACTGAAAAAGCATAGCTATATATTAGATATTAGAAAGAAGTTCCTTACTCTGAGAGCCATAAGGCATTGGAACGGGTTTCCCAGAGAGGCAGTGGATGCCCTACCTCTGGCAGTGCTCCACTCCAGGTTGGAGGGGGCTTAGAGCAAGCTGGCCTATTGTGAGGTGTCCCTGCCCATGGTAGGGGGTTGGAACTGGATGATCTTTAAGGTCCCTTCCAATCCAAACCATTCTGTGATTCTACAATTCTCATTGAATGCATAGAGGATTTCCTTATAAGTGGCAATTAACCATGACAGTCTAAATCCAGCCTTTGTCTCAGAGGGTCTCTACACTTCTAATAAGCCAAAGACAGAAAGAGTTATGCTAGTGAAAGACATACTGTATTTGCCCTCATTCTTAGACTGCAGTTTCTTTATGGTTCAAGACACGTGAGTACTGCACTTCCTCCTGACCTGGGCATGTATTCCAACATCGTCTCTATCCAGCTGGCCCAGGAAACTGATTCAATTGAAACCTAAGCGATGCTAGCTAAATCAGTTTTCTTAATCTCATCATATAAGTATGGTTGCTTAATTTTTTACTGTAATCTCCTGACAGATTGATGGCAGTTTATAAAGCTTTACAAACCTTTAGTCAAACCCAGCATAGCATATTTAATGATAGGTTCCTCTGAGCTGTCCCAATTTCACCCATATCCTCTAGTGGTGGGAACATGGGAAGGCAGTTGCGCTGGCTGGACTGCTTATTTTGTGATAACTACCTGCAGTCAAAAAACTAATTCATACTTGCACAGGATGAGTTACTTATTTTAGCCCTCTTTCTGCAACTTGAAAAGTGGTCTTCTACTGAATTGCAGCTGTGCATTCTAAGTTGGTGATCCCTCCACTCCATAGCAATTGCCCTGTCACTAGTGTTTAGATATAACCTCCCATATGGGCTCTGTAGACATTCTGACCTTTTTCAGTATTTGTTTTGTCTTAAACTTCACTGGAGGTGTCTGTTTTTCTACCAACAACTGCTCTACAAGGATATCAAAAATACTTTTCTTCAAAGGTGCTGTTAAACTAACCCTTAATTTTATAAGCTCATCATCTCAGCCTGTGGTAAGGTAACAAGAAGATAAGTGCTTTTGGTATGTGTGCAGCTGTGTAAACTTTCCCACTTTACAAGACTTATCTGACTTCAAGAGCAGACATCAAAAATATAGCATTGTGAATTATTTTCACGGCATATGGGTCTGGCTGAGCTGTGTTTCAAATAAACCCCTCTGATTCAAGTGCCATGCATATTTTCTGTTGCATACATTCATTGCTGAATGCCAGTGAGAATGGTGGTAGTGTCCTGAACCAACAAAAGCACTTATTCATGTTACCTTTAAGACAGACATTTTTCCCACTGAAGTCAATAGGGACACAAGAGTTAACTGTTTAAACAGATGTCTCAGAGCTTCTTGACTTGAGAACAAAAATTGTTCCTATTCCTAAATCCTGGACTGCTCATTAGAACTGCATAACTGGTTTTGGATTCTCTGAAGACTTCTCAAAGGGGGATGGCTGTGGAGGAAACCAAGAATTATCTGTGAAATCACAATTGTGTTAAGGTAGTTATTATGTTCAAGGGAAGGAGGAAGCAAAACTAAAAAAAAAAAACAACAATATTAAAATACACTAATTCAAAATTTTCAAATGTTTAAATTTCTCCTGAAATGCTGAAATGTTATTTTATGTTATTATTTTTATTATAATCATGAGAAAGCTTAAAAAAAAAAACAAACAAACAATATTGAAAAAATAATGCGAAGAGGACACAAACAATAACATTGTCATAATCAAAACTCATACTTCATCTTGGAATTTAAAATGCTTTCCATTTCACTTGAAATTTAAAATTAAATTTACATTTTGTGCTACAGAGTGGATACAAGTAGTAGTAGCAGTAGTTGTAGTATCTTTATGAAATATTTTTTTTTCAATTTATGATCCATTTATCAAACCAAAAATGCAGTAGTATTCCAGACCTGAGTGATGGAGAGAAGGAGGATAGAGAAGAAAAGTAGCTTTTGGTGGACAAGGTCGTATCTTGTAAGAGGCTTTTTTGGTTTTTTGGGTTTTTTTTTTTTTGTTTTATTTCAGCAAGCATTAAGGAGCTTATCCTTTACATCTTCCAGGCCCTTTACAGATATTTTTTGGGGTGCCCATTTTTGTCTTTACCTGGAGATATGCTCTACATCAGTGGAACAGGTAAAAAAAAACTGCAGTGATTGCCTGGCTTTGTTCCCATTGTCATCCTGTTGATGTTATCTCAGTTTGTGTGGGTCAGAAGTCAATCACCCTCTGCTCTTTCCCTATTGCCATCTCTTACAGCTCTGCATAGTGGATCCACCAAGTAACCAAGTTAGAACAATAGTAGTTTGCACCCATTTATCACATGAATATACATGAATAAACATGGTTCAAAACATTAGGAATCAACCTCCAAATCCTTCTGCATAATAGCATTGTATTCTAGCTTCAGTTGTTCTCCAGAAAAAGAAGCCCATAAAACACAGAAGAGAAACATAGCTTTTTTAGGGAACAACATATCATGTAAAGCATTTGTGAAAGGTGTCCTTTTGAGGATTGGACTAGTTAATCTTCAAAGGTCCTTTCCAACCCAAACCATTTTATGAAAACGTAATTCTCATAACTGTGGTCATGGGAGGTTTTATTTGTTTTTGTAGTAAAGTGAGATTATTCAGGAATAGAAAACCAGAAATATGATCTGGATCAGAATTACACAGACAAGATTTTCTGGCATGAAAGGCTGATACTTTAAGGTCACTGCTGGGATTTTGTTAAACTGGAATAATGGCTGGGGAACTGAATGGTCTCACTCAGAAAGGGAAATCATACAAGGAAGGAAAGAAGTGATGAGACTACAAAGTGACCTCTGATTTTCCCTTATGAATATTTGCCCCTGTCCCATTTTGGCTGAATGCAGTCAATACTATCTGGAAGGTAAGACCAAATCCAGGGCACACTGAACTTAGCAGCAGAACTACCATTGCCTTCTACAGTCCATGATTTCACGCAGAAGCCGCAGTATGAAGTACAATTTTTTTTAACTATTTGAAAGAATATGAATTTCCTTTCAGAGATTCCTCTCCTTTTACACTGTATAAACAAGACAGGAAATTTTAGAGCAGCTCATTATAATTTTAAATATCCATATTCATAAATATCCAGATGGTAAATCACTGTAAAACATCACATAGTAGTAATAGTACTCTCCTTGTTCAGTATTGACCCACAGACTTCCTGGCTTTACCTTCAAGTAAAATAACTATAGGTCTGAACTCTATTGAAAGATTTTCATTGACTACTACCAAGCCTTGCTTTTCATATGAATTGTTATTGTCATAACAATACCAAAAATAATGCTTGCTTTCTCTTTACTTAGGTTTGTAGTGGTTTATGAATATTCATAGCAAATTTGGTTTTAGTGAGGTATATAATCAAATCTGATTTAAAATTATTATTCTATGGAAGCTGAACAATGAGTAGTCTTTCATAGTCACATAATGGATCAATAGTTCAATACCTGGCATGTGCTAGCTGCTTCATGTTCTTTGACTTTTTTTTAACCTTTTAATAGAAAAGTTTGGTTTGAATTCCTGGAGTTAATTTATGTAGCATATACTCAAACTTTAGCTTTTTGAGGAGTGAAGTGGGGGAGTGATTAGCTGTAGTCCAGAGAGGTTTAGAGTGAAAGGTAACGCTTACATTAAAATATAAAGCTATACGGTTTTATCTTTAATAAAAAAGTGATTGTTGAGTAGCTGTTTTTCTAGTGGGATCCTTCAGGGAGCAGATGTTAGCCTTTTAACAGCTGATATTTTTTGTGTACCTTGAAGAAAACAGTGTCTTCTAGATGTCACCCAAACTGGGCATATTTAAACACTTCAGGATTCACTGCAGATGACTGTACATCTAAAACCAATGAATGCAGGCCACATCTGCCAAATGGAAGACTACATACACCATCATGTGTTATTTATTTATTTGAGGGAGGTTTCATAGCAGGGCTGTGACTCTTTCATAGGAAAACAGAATGAGAGATTCTAGCCTGTCATGATGCTGAAGAAAAACAATGAACCGAAATCAGGACAATACAGAGTAGAGGTAAGAATGTGAAATTATTCTTTAATTTGCAACAAAAGCACAATTGCTGTGCCGTATTCCAAATACACTTAAAGGTATTCCTCCAATATGCTCTGATTTTGGAGCTCCAGATCCAGTAAGAAGAATTAAAGAAGATACTTTTTAGAGGTAAAAGTTTTCTGTTTAATTATTCCCTGAGAATACAGATTATGGTGGTTTAAAATAATTATTTGGGATTCCCAGTGGGAAACAAACTGTGTTCTGAATGAGACAGAAACTCAGCCTAAGGTGTCATTCTCATTCTACACTGAACAACCTCCGAGGCTGTTTGAGTATGGATGAGTCTTTTTTTTGTATTGCTTTCACTCTCCATTTCCAGGCTCTTAATTTCTTTGAAACTATTACATTATTGTGGGAAGTTCCCATTTCAACATAATAGAATTTCCCAAGGAGGGAAATTCTATCATCAAAAAATTCACTTCTGCTATTATTCCCCAATAAATTAGTTTCTTAAGTACCACTGGGTGAGGCTTGCAAGTTCTTTGTATTAATGAACACCAGCTATATCTCCTTGGAACTTTGAAAACGGATTTCTCAGAGGAGAAAGGGGAAGAACTCCAAGGTGTTGCATCTGCTAATTGTAGTTCTGGGCCTGGTGATAATATTCATAGAAGCATATGTTTTCAAGAATTTTTCAGACAGACATTTCTTTCTTCCTAGGTATGATACTTAAGTCATCCAATCAGGAAAACAAAACAACAGTGTGTTCCTTAGATCACCATTAAACCATCCCATGGGCATTTCACTAAGAATTCAAAAATGTAGTGCTTTCTGAGCATTTCTGAATAACAAACAAATCCATAAATATCTGATATGTAAATGGCTTTTTAGATATTCTGCAAGCAGATAAAGGAGGGACATAAATCAAATACATTATTCAGCACAAAGCACTCTCCAAGTCAAGGGCTTTTTCCCTTTCTTTCTTACTTATTTTTTTTTTTTTTTTATCTAGCAAACTACAGAACCAGTTATTGCTTTCCGGGGATTTCATTAGTATTTAGAAGACATATTGTGAAAAGGCTTGTCCACTAGGGAAGCATTATCTTTTACTGGCAATCTGTGAGTACTACTGAAAAATGACCTTTTACTATCAAAATATTAATGTCTTCATCTCAAGAAAGAATTTCAAATCTAAACCTCACATGAAAATTGGATAACATTTTTCTTTGCACTCCATGGATATGGAGGCTTCATAATGTCTGTATAATTCTCTGCTTTACATGCACCTTGTGTCGTATTATATGATAACTGGAAGTTATTATATTTCATAAGACTATTGTAGTGTTTTCATCATGTTGAATGAAAACTGTAGACTGCATATAATTTATATTATGCATGCAAAATCTTTCTTTTTTCTCTGACAAACAAACACGGATAGCAGGTAACAAGAATTAACATCTGCAGCAGAAATTGAAATATGGTCTGTAGTCCTACTACCCCAACAAAAGACTAAAATATAATGGTTCTCAAAATGTTCTTTACTCCCCAGGTTTATAGAAACTTCTTCCATTCAGCCTTCAAGGGTGTCTGAACCTGGATCTGAAATACCAGTGGATCACTAATCTTAGAAGTTTATGTATACTTCTGTCATTCTCCCTAAAAGCATTCAAAAAGCAGAGTAAGAAATCATGTTTCCTTTGTGTTGTTCATGTCATCATAGTGCTTATATCACTTCACTGATGACATTATTTCAGGGAAAGAAGCACAGAAGTCTCACATTATCATTTAACTTCTGCAGAAGGCTCTACACTTCCAAGCAGGGAGTCATTGCAGCCAGTAGGTGACTGGTAATGAGGAAAGAAAAAAAAGAGAAAGACAGTCGCAAAGCACAGGTCTTAATCCAAACCCAAATGTTTAAATTGATTCTTGAACCATAGGTTTAAACTTGGTCTCCTTTTTTTTTTTTTTCACAGCTAACCACAGGAGGAAAAAACAAACGAACAACAAACGGAAAAAAAAAAAAAAGAAATATATGAAAGAAATAGTCAGATCATAGAAAACAGAAAGACAGAGTCACATTACATGCATGTCAGAAGTAACACACAGATTTTTATATGGGTAAGAACTGAATCAGTAGGTCTATTTTGGATAGATTATCTCTTGCAGAATTTTCTAGAACCTACACTTTTAGCAACCAAGTATAGCTGTGTTCTTTCTCTGTAGTCATATTAGTTCAACGCTACTGAGTAGCCAGGAAAGGACAAATTCTTTAAAAATATTTGAAATGGATTACTAAAGGTATCAATAAGCATTTAAAAATGTTCATGTTGAATTATTTTCCTTATGTTTCTGTTAGTATGCCTTACCTTGTGAGCCAAGGACAAGCTCTGACATTTTTGCATAAGATAATGGAATGGCTTGGTGATACCAAAAGGGACTGTCCCAATCTTTTCCCCTCACCATCAACTTTAAACTGATGCTGCTGCCTTTGACTCAAATCTAGTACTCAGCTGATTTAAGTCAGTAAACAAGTAGAGAAATTAATCCAAAAAGCAGTTGGTGACAGTATTTTGCTTTGGCTTAGTCAGCTCCTGTAAGAAAAGCATATGCTGGAGTTTAATCTTGTGCTTCAGTTCTACTGACATCCACAGGAATTCAAGAGCATGCATAAATTAAGCAAAAGCTTTAGTTCGTGAAATCAACAGTTCATCATAAGGAATTAGTAGAATTCAGAAACTGGCACTTAGATGTACTGAGAACAGTGGGCTTAAAATGGGTCTACATTTCTTTTATTCTCTCTCTCTGAAGATACCAGTTCATTTCTACAGGGGAGACATTCTTTTCAGAGATTTTAATGCTTAGATATGGGCCCATGTCTCAAACACTATACAGGAAAAAATGAAATCACAGGTACAAGCATCTAATGCTGCATGATTTAAATTATGTTAGAAAGTGACTGCCATGACCTAAGAATTCAGGAGTTAAAGGAAAGCATAATATTTTTAAGAATTTGCAATTAGCACTATTGCCTAAACCCATCAGTGTGGGAGTTAAAAACCAGCATTAATATTAACACTCTTACAGTAACACTGCAGCATGGAGATTTTAGGTCAGCTTCATTTTAGAAGGATAAATAATGAATTGAAGTGCCAAATCATTTTGTGGAACCATCCTGTAATGCAAATGCCTCTTAAAGGAAAAAAGAAATTAATGCTTAGAAGTAACATAGAAAAATCTGTTTCTGGTGCGTTCTCAGGAACTACAGCTCAATTTATAACAGATTCCTTCCCTCATTTACTTCTATCAAAACTTGTGCTTTTTCAAGGCTACAAGAGCACCTTGACTAAGGACTGATATAACTGTGGGAGTAAAGGTATCAATGTCCTTATTGTATTGCCAAAGGTAGAAAAAAGGATTTTGCCATATTTCAGTCAACAAAATCCACAGTCCAGAACTGTAGTATAAAATGCAGTGTTGAGGTATGAACTGAAAAGATGAGGTGCCAATAGATATATTACTTAGCTGTCCAATTTCTAGCAAATAACAGGGAAGCTCACTGAGGACATTAAAATCTTCAATTGACAAAATCAAAAAAGTCAGTACATTGCTAACAGAGCTGAAAATTATTTTGCTCCCCACATCCTCAAATCCTCTGTTAGAATTCACTGGGACTATTAAAAATGCCAGGTTATAGGCATGCACCTATTTGTTGTTTCAGATCTCAGTCTGACTAATGAATGAAGTAGCATTATTCTTCACAAGTATTTTCGAGTTACATTTAAGGTAGGGTTTATGTTCTGTTTAACCTTTCTCCAACTCCAGTACTGTGAACTTTTGGTATCTACAACTCACTTACACATGTCAGGAGATGAAGGAGAACTAAAATAACTGATCATTTATATCCCTTTGTCTCTTTTTCACAAATTACAGAAACAAATAACTTGGGTTTCAATTACATCAAGGAATTTTTGTCATCTTCCGCTTTCCAGAGTGTTAGGCATAACAAAACAGCAATTATAATGGAGGGAAGTTAGGATAAATTGTAAATGGCAATTACTGGTTAATCACAAATATAAATTCATGCAGAATAAAAAACTCTACAAAAGGGAAGAGGGGAGGGTGTTAAAAAATTATGCATTAAGAAAAAATTAAAAAAGCTTTTGTTTTGATTTGTTTAACAAAAGGCCATTACTTTTTGCTGGTTTAGCTTTTTCTCCATTTGCTGAAAAAGCTTTTTCTCCATTTGCTGAAAACATTTTAGCTAAAGACAAGCAGGGGGTAGATTTATCATCCCTTGAACTGCTGTAGATGACGAGTAGTGCTACTTAAATCAATGTATTTCCTCACTTTCAGATCCTAGGTGATAATCTAGGTGAATATCCTACACAAAATTCTCTAAGGGGTGAAAAAAAATATCTTCATAAAACCTATAATTTTCTACTACATTATAAAATGGAAGCATCTTCAGAAGTCTATAGACTTACTGGCCTGTGTGACATATTGGCCTATTTATAGGCCCATACAACTCCAAGGATAAGAATTTCCATGACTGCCATATTCCATGAGCGTAGAAGAAGTCTTATTTTGGAGTGTGAGTGGAATGGATTTATCCTGATAAGAAATCATTACACATTTAGAAAGATTTATTCCACTGTATGAAGACTGAACAATTTCATTCGGTTAACCGGACAAATTGAAAGGAAAAATCATAGAATCATAGAACAGTCAAGGTTGGAAAGGACCTTAAGATCACCTAGTTCCAACCCCTCTGCCATGGCCAGGGGTGCCTCACATTCAGTAGAAGTGAATAAAGACACAGAAAAGTTTCTGAACTAATCTACCCATGTCAGTAGGTCCTTTCATCTACATTAAAATACATAAAATCAGCCAGAGAAGAAATTGCTAAACTCTCCAACGTTATATGTGGTTGAGAATTCTCCCTTGAGTGATAAAATTATTACTTTATAAAATTTTTGGCAATGTTTGAGCACATGATCTCATGTAAGAACATGATCACTAATTTTCTCCAATAGTAGACAAAAATGTGCAGCTACAGTTTTAAGAAAATTCATATCTAATTACTGTACTTCTGTTAATGGCTCATCTCAGTGCTTTGCATTGAACTAATAGGATTTCAGATATATTTAATGGAAATTGTATCTCCTTTTAACACTAGGAGGAAAGATTTTTCCCAAAAAATCAAACAAATTTTTTTATTTAATTTACATGAGATTTTTGAGAGATGCAAAGCCACTGACTCAGATAAAAGACTAGATTAATTGCATTCAGTCACAAGAATAGAAATGTTCTGATTTGATGCTTGCTCAGAGGTCCACGTGTCATGATTCAATAAAACACAAGTAGTATCAGCTGGTGTCCAGAAGCATGGTTCTTCACATGTGATTGTAATTGAGAGCAAGGAGTGTAGCGAATTCATCAGTAACTCCTCAGTTTCAGAAAATGCAGAATGAGATGATAATTTTGATTAATAAACTGTGTCATTTACTGCATAGTTCTATTTCTTGGTCTCCAAAGACTATTATATAATTGAAAGTTATCTGACAGCTACAATCTGCATCACAATGTTGTTTCATACATCAGACAACACTGATTTACTAGAAGACATCCAACACATTGTAACAAGACTGAACAAAGTACAGCTACAGGAATTCAACACTTTATACCATACTCGTGCTCTTGACTTTACCACAGTTAGACAAATGTGTTTCCTCCATTTAAATCCTAATAACTTCTTCCAACATCTTCAAACATTGTTTTTATTTGAAGTTGCATCTTCAAAAAACAATAAGCATATTTTTTTGATGCGAGTATTTGATACTTACTAGAATAAACATCAGGAGGTTTTATATCAATGACATTAGGCATAGCATAGACCTGGAAGTTGATTTCCCACTTTACATAGCTGATTGAGTAGATCATAGAATCATCATAGACTAGATCAGAGCTTTTCCACCAAAGGACAGTTTCTTTTATGGATTTATCAAACCAGCACAGAATTGTAATACATAAGTTATTATGCAAATTGCACTAACTGGACTAAGCTACAGCTAGGTAGGCCTAGGGCAGTCCAATTGGAAACATAAAGTCTTCCTAAAAAAAAAAAACAAAAAAAACTAGAATTAGACTTCAGCCTAATAAGTGAAGGTTGTGGGAAGATGAAATAAGAGCACTTAATAATGCTTATACTTGAGGGGTTTTACAAGAGCAGTTAATATATCAGTGTGTAACCAGAAGCAAGAAGCCATGCTCTGGTGTTACAGCAAAGGCCCCAAGTGACCTATGCTGAAAACAGATGTTTGATCAGAAGGGAAACAGATGCAGCACTCTTTTTTTTTGCTGACAGGGGGATACAAACTCAAATGCAAACACTGCAGCTTCAAAGAAGCTATACATCACTAATACTGGTAAACACAACAAACTTCTGCAAGGGAATGAACATAATAGATAAACATTTCAGCAAATAACTGAAGTTATGTAAACAAAAATATTCACTGAGTTTAGTAACCCTTTTTCATACAGGTAGTAAAATTTAAATGTAGGCAAAAAGGTTCTGAGGGATGAAGACTAATGTATTCATCACTCTGAAAGCCCAATTCCCAAATGTTTAACCGTCTTGAGCTGCAGGAAATGCTCAGACTTTCAGGGCCACCAATTAATGAAACACTAGTTCTCAAGGTTTCTGGACCTGGAAATTTCTCTTCTACTATGGCATCAAAGTAGAAGCTTTAACTGATAAAATAGCTGGTTAATAAGGTATATTTTATTGTAGTTACAATTTTTAATATAATTTCTATGGTTATTCCAAAGCCACATAATTCAACTGGATAATCTCACCAGTGGTTAATGATAGGAGCCATGAGGTGAAATATCTTGTTCTGTGTTGTGCTGAAAGATAAAAGAGAGCAACAGTCCTCTTTTCCAGAACTATAGAGAAGTGCACAGAGAACTGTAATATTCCTACAGATCAGTCAGTAGTGACAAACATCTCTTTTTGTCATGCTACCAGCACACACACACACACACAAAAAGAAAATTCCAGTGACATCAGGGCAGTAATAGGACTATCAAACTTTGTTCATATTTTCTAATATTTCTTGCTCACCCTTCTTGGAACAGCTCCTGAATATTCGCCAAGACTTACTAAATCCTCTTGATCACACTGAGGCATAGTTTTCTTCTTAGACAATCATGCTTATATCCAGTGTCATTGTGCATGAATATCATAGGAACATGGCATATAAAGATTGATTACTCAGTTGTTATGTCCTGTCACAGCTTCCTGCTATTGAAGACAACCACATCAGACAGTCTTTCAAGTAAATTTATAAAGGCACATTTTAGACTAAATTTGGGGTTAGCCTCCTCTACTCCTTTAGAAAGGCCTTTCTGAGACTTATTAACTGGTCTACTGTTTGAAGCAAACTGAATTTGTGAGATCACCTGTGTTACGGGTGCAAGTCAGAACATGGAATTTGTGTCCAGGAGGAGACTGACACAATTAATTGAAATATCACAGATATTAAGTGAGGAAAGAGGTTTCAGAAGTCTGTTTTGGAAGTGTCAAAACAAAAAAAGAAGTTGTGGCTCTTTATCAGAATGGAAGATTGCAAATTTCTTTAAGACAAGACTGGAGTGATCAGCTAAAAATGGGTCATTTTAAGCTGAAATATGGGAAGAAAACAGAGAAATAGCATTAAAGTCAATACTTCCTTTCAGTAAATATCAGCATAAACAAAAATCTAATAAAGATTTTATTTGCTAAAGACTAAAAGACACCAAACATTCTCACAAAGGTAAAGATACAGGCAAGAACATCTGTTCAATAAGGGTAGGTCTCATTTGACAAGATGAGGATAACTAAGTTGTAGATGCCTATGAAGACCTCAAATTCTTACTTTGTTATGACAGTATATGCACTAAAATTTTTCCAAATAATTCAGATGAATTGTACTTTTGCAAGAGCTATTTCTCTCCAGTAACCGTAAGGAAAGCTGAGTGATTAGTTGAGCTGTAAGCTTCTGTAGTTAAATAAAATGAGCCCCATACTGATATCTCAATGGTGCAATTATTAAATGTGAGCGCATGTACATAAATACTTCAAATTGTTGCAATATTTAAATGATGATTTAAATATTTAAATGGCAATATCATTATGGTGCTCACAGTGTGAAGTTTTGGCTTTGACTGCTATTGTTGCTTCATATGCTGTTAAGAGCTTAAAATGAAGATGTTTGACTGCTGGAATTTAACACCCAAATAGTGAGGTCTTCTGGCAGTATATACGTAATTTCACTGTATAATGCTGCCAATGGTATTACATCATGCATCTGGAAACGCACACACATGCCTATGTGTACGAATTAGATTAAGCCCATCTAATTTCCCACTTGCAGAGAACTTAGAACATATGTCAGCATTTGTGAGATCAGAGATCATGCCTATTTACAGCTGAGTACTGAAGTATCTCACTGCACTAGTTTATTGTTCCCAGCCCTGGCTGCAATTGCTGTGTTTTTGTTGGCTTACCACCCACACTGAAGGCTTAAGGAAACTATTCCTGTATCTATCTCACCTGTTTTGAGGAAAAGTATCATTATGAAGTTAACAGTCACCCGAAAACCAAGCTGAAATGTTGGACATTGCTGTGAAGTGTCTAAGATAGATAAAGGATTGCAGCCACATAGTGAGGTTCAGCAGAAATGCAGGACAAAGGAAGAGCTGTGGTTAAATAACATCTTCAGCTTCTGCTGCTAAGTAAATTAAAATCAACACTTTAGCTTTTAGAGAACTTTTACCTGGAAGCATGATTTTGATGCTTTGCACTTACACAAGGACCACTGTACAAGTGACCGTGTACATTATTAGAAATTATGCAAATTTTAATTATATGTGATATTTAATAATTTCAATAAATGTACAAAAACATAAAAAATCCAAAATAAAAGCATTTTACTCTGCAATGGTTAAAAATATGTTGAGAAAATATTCAAAAACTGCTCTGTACCCTAATGGCTCTGAAAAGGTAAACAAGACATTAAAAATGCAAATGAAGAAATTAGATGTTATTTATCCAAGTAGAACTTGCTTGAAGGAGAAAAAAAGACAGAGTGAAGGGACCAGGTTATAATTATACCTTTCTAACATCTGATCTTTTTATATGGATGTGCCATTTCACTTTTTCATGGGAAACTGCATAGGGGCTCAATGTGTATTCATATGAGAGAAGATGTGACTGAGAAAAGTGAAGGAATTTCCTTTTTGATCAGCTTCCCTCCTGAACACAGCCACTGCCTTCAGAGGTCTGTGCCTCCATGCTTACTTAGAAAACTTGCTGCAAACTAACAGGAAAAAGACACCACTCCCTAAAGGCAAGCAAAGAAAAAAAAAAGCCCTCCTCAAAAATGTTATTTAATGCTGTATTATCACAATGATTTATTTTATTTTGAGACTATAAGAGGACAAATTGCTCTAATAAAAATTAAAAGCCCTTTTGCTTACTAAAAAGATCATCTCACACGATGATATTTAGTGTTTTCATAGTGACTAATTTAACGGCAGTAACCTTAAAAGGGCCTGAATTGTCAAGCTATCTCTGCTCCAAAGATAATTGCTTCTTCCTGTGAAACCAAAAGATCTTGCCTGCCAAATTCAAGAAGGACAGCTCATTTGAAAACTATGTCTAGCAGTTACAGCCTCAGTTTGAATGAACAGATCTTCTTTCCTCAAGCTGTTTCACTGCTGTGCTTCCAATGTTTGTTTTGCGTTGCCATTCGCACTGTTGTATAATTAAAGTATAGGTGACCTCAATTAATGTAGATTTGCTATTCATTCTCCTACTTGCTGTCTGACCCAGTACTCACTGAAGTCAGAACTCCATTGTGTTTCAGCTGCAGGAGCTGGGTGTCAGTCCACACTCTACAATACAAACGATGACTAAGCTCAAGTGCACACAAACAGCTGTATACTAAGTCTTTCTAGTCTTCTCTGAGGACAAGGACTTTTCTCATGCTAAAAAGCAGCCCAAAATGAAGAATGAGCTCCCACTCCAGAGCTCTTCATGACAAAAGCAGTCTGAACAGTTTCCTCCCTTGTATATAAACTAAAAATGGAAAAAAGAAAAAAAGACACCTCTACTTAAACTTTCCTCCAGTCAGTTTTGGTCTGGAGAGGGGCAGTCTCTCTCTCTTTTAGAAGGTGTTTAGCTTTAGCCGCTTAGAAGTGTGTGAGTCATGCAAGAAACATCCAGTATCTTGACAGAAGAAACCTTGACCCCCCTACGCAGATCAGGACAACTAGATCCTGACTGGGGCAATTCACATGTTCTCAGCAGCATAGGAAAACAAGCACGTTCAGTCAGATGACAGATTGCATCAGATTTCATCTGCTGTGCAAAGGTGTTTTATCCAAATAAGCAGAAGATCCCGAGACACAGAATACACTGAAGTCTGGCATCCTGGCATTGTACTGTTCTCTCTTTAAAATGCCTTATTGTTAATATCATCTTTTATTCAGCACTACCAACTCTTTAATTTTTTATTTCAACCTCAAAGGTAATGTCTTGACTGGGGCTCCTCTCACTGACTAACATACAACAGAAAAATCCATTCAGGGGGCAACTGACACTGCTTTGGGGATTGTACATGACAGCAAAATCATGTCAGTGCCTGTCCTAAAAAGCTACTTGTCTGAACCTATGCTTCAACCCCTGTTTATTCTTGCTGGCAAACATGCTGATGAACTGTGGTTGAGCTCATAGGGCCCCTAAAGGCAGACCTCTCCAGGGTCTGCCCTCCCAGTGCAGGAGGTAAGCTGGCACGGGGCCACACGAAGCTGGCCTCTACCGACCCATGCTGCAACATGGTGTGATAGGATTTGTAACTCAAGGATGCAGCCTGGCAATGTGTAGGTAATGCCCCTGTGAGCCTGGGACTCAGCTGGTTGAAATTGCCAGGTAAAAGTCCAGCATCTCCTTTGAAACTCCTTTTTATGTGTCAGATGCAGGTCATAGGCAGAAAGGGGCAGTTCAGTGTTTCACCACAGTTTTGACAGATGAGAGCTCAGCTGCGGGGGAGAAGGGAAAAGGTGAGGCCAGCTGTGAGGCTGGAGTGTGTAATGTTTTATGAGTGAAATGTGAAAGGGACTTTGAGGGTTAACTATCCATTTTCTTCCAGTTTCCTTCTGCAGCTGGCAGAACACAGGGCTGAGACCTGATTCCTATTTCGGCCATCTGTTGCTGTGGTACTGTCTGCTTGGGGCTGATCTCATCACTGGGGGGCTGCTTTTCATGGGATTCCAATACAAAGTACAGCATGCTGTTAGCAAGCCTTGATATGAGTTATACATTTAGCTAGTGCATTTTCAGATCATTTAAGGAAAGAAACCTTCATTTTCTTTGTACTTTCTTTTGCAAGGCTTTTAATACAAATACATATATCTTTTCTTCCCTATCTGTTGTGATTAGGAAAGTAAATTATCAGCATTTCTGTAGTTTACCAGGCTATCTTATGAAATGCAATAAAGAAAAGAGACCTGAACATTGCTTTACCAGCCAGCAAAGCACTGTCAGGTCGGACCTCTAAGCAATCAGGTCAGCCAAGAATCCTCACACTGACTCATGAGATTTAAAGTATACTTTAAGGCCTTTGGGGATTTCTTTCTGCTTTCTCAGCACTTGGGCTCCACAGAACTCCCCTGCCTGAAAATTTCCAGCCATAAAAGTTAGATAAATTTACTATTTACAAAAGCTTAGGCTAATGAAACATACTGCATAGAGGTGATTTTAAACCAGCCATCAGCTATGGTGATATAGCAGCTTTGGGAAAGGTGTGTCAGCTGTAACAAAGGAGTTTTGAAATGTCATAGTGGTGTAGGAATTTAAAGTGGAATGTGAATTAAATCAAACTACAGTCCTATTCTTCTCTTCATCTTCCTTAAAATTCACAAGAAAAGGAAGAGCAAAGCAGGCAGCCAGCCACCTGAGACATTAAGACATACAGGACACTTGTGTGGACACACAGGAGTAAATTATTGTCACTTTAAGCTCAATGTAATTGCCAAGCAGGCTGTAGTAGTTACCCAGATTAAATTTGCAAGGTAAGAATAGTGCAGTGTGCACTGTGCAGGTCTGTTCTGATGCTTGGAGTCCCTTTATCCCCACAGAGCACATCAACTCAGAAAAAAATCAGAAAGTTATCAATTTGAAACAGCTAAATAAATGAATGACATACTAGACTCTGCTTTAGTGTTTTCTACCAAGCAATCTCTATAAGTGACATTTCCTGGATTGCTGACTTGGGTCCTGGCTGTATCATGCAGAGGCATGTGTCAGTGTACTGCACATGAGAGCAGAACATCCAGGAAATGGGGTGAAAATGCAGTGTCCTCTTATGAACTATAGTTATATATATTTCTGTAGCATTTCTCTCTTCATAGAGAGATGGAAAGTGAAACATGAGTGCGGATTTCTGTTCCTAGAACCAGAAAAATATCAAGCCTTCTCTTACTTTAGTGCAACTGTGGTGAACAGTAATTGCTGTATCCCCACAGAGGACACAGATCCCTGCCCTTTCAGAAAGAGATGCCACACTTCTGAGAAATTGAGAGCCTTGGGCAGCACTCACTATAAGTGATATCTCTGGAGGCCTGCTTTGGAAGCACCTGGTGGCAAATGTCCTCTCCCAGTAACAGAGATAGGCTGAGCAATATCTCCACCATATTTTGGGAAATGGAGAGGAATTAAGTTTTTGAGCCTCCCTTCCTTCAGCTCTCTGGCAGAAATAACATCAGACATTCAGCCTTTTGCCCATGGCAAAAGGGAGAATCATCTGATGCTGCATTAATAAAATCATACTGGACTATTCATATAGAAGAATCATAGAATAATTAGGGTTGGAAAGGACCTTAAGATCATCTAGTTCCAGCCCCCCTGCCAGGGGCAGGGACACCTCTCACTAAACAATGCCACCCAAGGCTATGTCCAACCTGGCCTTGAACACCACCAGGAATGGAGCATTCACAACTTCCCTGGGCAACCCATTAGAGTGCCTCACCACCCTTACAGGCAAGACTTTCTTCCTCAGATCCAATCTAAACTTTCCCTGCTTAAGTTTGAACCCGTTATCCCTTGTCCTATCACTACAGTCCCTAATGCAGAGTCCCATCCCAGCATCCCTATAGGCTCCCTTTCAGATATTGGAAGGCTGCTAAAGAGTCTCCATCATTACTTCAATAGCCAAGGCTGGCTAAGGTATGTAAATTTTACAAGCCCCCTGGTAGGCCTTAACATCCTTGCTCAGCAGTTCCTGCTTGATTTGAGCTGAGAGCAGCAGCTGTGGAGGGTGGTTTTGCTACTGGCTGATAGGGGATCTCAAATGTTCCCAGCATTGAACTTCCAATCTGATGAGTTCTTCACACAGAGAACAGTCTGATACTGGCTTCACGGACGTTCAATGCAGTCTTATTCTAAAATTACTTACACTTTCTTGATTTACCCATGTGGGTTTTAATCTACATGTTTTTACTAGTGCTGAAAGACTGAATACTCTTGTGATTCAACTCCTCTTTACAATCTGTTGCTTCTCTAAATATAACTTCCCTCATATTACCCACGTGTGTAACATTCATGCAGCCTGAATGAGCCATGTAGGTTGACACATTTTTCACATTTTTTTGACAAGACAAACACAGAAAATAAATCTGTCTCTCTTTCTAAGCCCACATGCACATAGAGAACTGGACACTGATGCTTGGACCATCTTAAAAATAGGTTCTTCTAATTTGAGCTCCAAAGATATGAACAATTTTAAAAGCCATTAACCGGACTGTGGTGGGAATGAGGTCTGGTTTGTGGCTTGCATAGCTGAAATTTAAAAAAAAATAATAGTTGTTTGCTATAACTGCAATATTTTAAGCTTTGAAAATTATATTATTTAAACAAGTTAAAATGATGAGACTGATATTTTATGGCTATAAGAAGGTTGAGGCATATGCAATTTACACATTTAAACCAGGTGCAGTTATAGGTGAGGCTGCTACTATATCAATTAACAGATCTGGTGCAATGAGGAATATGTTCTGGATTCTTCTTTTGCCATTTAAATAAGTAGTTTGATTAATAATAGTAATAAATAATAATTACAGCAAATATTTTAATTAATTCCTTGAACAATAACTATCTCATCTGACTTCTAAAGGCAAGTAGATATTATTATGCTTTTCTCACAGAGGTGAAATCTGAGGCCTAGAGGTGAAATTACACTCAGAAGAAAAGAGAAATCAGAACTGGGATTTTAAGATTCGTAAACTATTATCTCACACTTTTCTAAAGACTTGATGACTTTGCCTTGCTGGATTTTCATTAAAATGTGCATTTAAATAACAACTTGAATATGCCATAAAAAATGCTAAATGTTGTTCACATCCTCTTTCAATTATTATTTACATTTTGCTTACAGCAGCATAGAATAATGACATTTTTGTTATCTCTATGTAGTTTGTTTGTTTATGGCACACCACATGTTACCATGGAAACAACCGCACTTCACATCTATGGTAACAGTCACAGTGGTGTAAACTGTGATATCAAAAGAGGAAGTTAGTAAGCTGAAGTTACTAATTCTAAGAAAAACTTCTCAAACTTAAATATTTCCTGTAACAAAAATCTGGTTTATGTCACGGGGCAATTTTCATAAATCCTTGTTTCAATCTCAGATCTGCTGGAGGATCCAAGGTACTCGCACATGGAGTTCTGCTGATGTTGAGAACATGGCCTATGTGGGGTGAGCATTTCTTTTACTTCAGGGGCTGTACTTGATTCAAGTCACTGACCGCAGTTTGTGCACAACAGCCCACAAAAAAATTCTGCTACAGCAAGGGGTTGTATTTTCTTACATTATATCAAAGACATAGAAAATTACTGTATTTTTTTCTGTACTTTATTCATCCACAAGAATTCTTTATGCCATTAAAAAAAAAAAAAAAAAATCCCAAACAAAAACCACTACCCCCCACCCCTACAAAAATCCCACTTTGCCACAGTACAAGGAATCCACATAATCCTATGTTAGATATCCCCCAGAGAAGTTCAGACTCACCAGCTGGATATATTGATCTCTTTCAATTAATGACAGAGAGGACTTAAGTTTGCAGGCTTTGGTAAACTGAATTTCACAACAGTTAAATGCTTAAAATAACGTTTATAAATATCATCCTTCAAACACTGAAAACAACATGCCATCTGAACACGAATGTTGCATGCATTTAATTTTAAATTAAACATTCTCCCATAATAACTACTTCAGGATTTGTTGGAGTTTGAGATTTTAAGGGCTTCTTTTTTCCTTTGAATTTAGGTATAGATGCATCCTGATTACAAGCTCTTACTGGAAAAATGATCACAGAAGGAAGTTACACAGGTCACAACTTAGTGTGGGTAGACAAATATACATATATAATCTTATAAATATTGTAAATATATTTGGTCACAACTGACAAAAATAAATGTATTATAAGAAATAATCATTTTGCATTTGTCACTGTCAGAGATCAGTATGAGCTCTGGTGCCAAATAACCCAAAATTTGTATAATTTCCTGCAGCATTGGCTCTGTTTCAAGACAGAAAAATGGCCTGCATGAACTTGGGTCCATCAAGGGTATGATCCTGTGTTTTCAGATTTCCTGCATAAATCCTTTCTGTTCAACAAGCATTTTGTTTCCCAGCCAGCCTTAATCTTAGCAGTTGTGAATCCGGAGGCAATTTACAGGACAAAAGATAGTAAGTGCAAAAGCCCTGGCTAAATGCAGAATTCCTTCAATGGAGCAAAAGGTTTTTATAAGGAAAACTCCAAAGAGCTGCTTGCATATATTTATGTCCATAAACTTTATGGACTCTCACTCATTCATACTCACTGAAATTGTGTCTCATTCCACAGTTGACCCATCTAGACCTGGTGTGAGAACAAACTTGTATTTTAACCGGGTGGAGCATGCAGGGCCTTCCAGAAAGCAATTACATAGCAGTTGCACAATTCATTTTCTATATCATAAACAAGGTGACATAGAAGAAGAAGCAAGATCTTGCTCAACTAAAATGTTGTGGGCAAAAGAATGTAGACAAAAACACAATTTTCTATTATACTGTGCTATTATTACCACTGGTAAGTTACTGAATTCAGAATAACCATGCTGGCAGAGGCCCAGGGAAGCAAAGTAAAAAGTAATGCCCAGATTTTAATAGTTCTAATAATTATTTTGTAAAATGTGTTGTAAAATATGAAATCTCAAGAAAGATTTTTCCATCAAAGCAAGAATTCCCAAAAAACCCAGTGGAAAAATATTTGAATGTAAATACTTTGGGTTCCAGTCAACTTTGGGTTCCAGTCAAAGATGCATTGTCTTTCAATTTTGCACTGAAAAGTTGAGCTTTTCAATACAATACCAAAAATTCCTCCTTTATATATATATTTATATATACATGTGTGTATATCATGTTTATTTTTTTTTTTACTGAAAAGATAATGGTACCAGTGCTACCCTCTGAACGATTCAGATTAGCTCTATATTAGCATGAAAAAGTATATCTAAAGCACTGAAGCACTATCAGAATAGTAATATAAGCTACTGCAACCTAAGGGAAGCTTCCTACTAACATACTGGAGCTGTGAGCAGCATTCAGTTTTTCACAGTAACTTCATTAATGATCTGAAAGAACATCTCAGTTCAGACTGAGGGCGATATTACATTGAGAGATATTTCCAAAATTCCAGGAGGGTAGAAGGAAAAAAAATTCCAAAACTCTTTTTCAAATATGAGGCATATATCCAGGGGAAATATAGCCAGAATAACTTGAGATTAGTAAAGAAAAAATAAATCTTAAAAGACTTTGCAATTTAAGGTGTCAGCTGTAAAAATCTCAGTTTTTTTGGACTACATTATGAGAGACTGTCTTCATTTACATAAAGTTAGGTCCATGAAAGTTGGAAGATTTCATATTTGGTTTGACTGATACGTCAGTGGTTGAAAGGCCCCCGAGAAACCATGTCTTGTCTTCATTTTTGGGTATCACACCAAATCTGTCTCACCATCTATATCAGCTCCTTGACTCATACCAACTGTCACATCTAATCAAATTCATGAAGCAGTGCTACTTTCTTACCCTATAAATATTTGGTGAATAGTTTGGACAAGTGATACTCAGCTGATGATTTGTTTGCAAACTAATCATTCCAGCTATTCATCACTTAGTCTTTGTCATTCACAGTTGGTCACCCAAGTCACAGAGCGTTAAAGACATCTGTAAAATTGCGATAATTTTTTTGGAGGAAGAGGACAGTTTTGATATATAATTTTTGTTATCTTATTCATGGGATGATCAGAACAACAATATTTTTATTTTTTTAAATTATTTCCATCTCTATACTTTTCTAGTCTCTGACTAGAAAAAAATTTTAAGAGCAAAATAATGAGTAGAATATGATAGGCATTCTATTCATTCAACTGTAATTCAAACAAAATCTCCTAATGGATCTTGAGGGAGAAGACTCTTTGACTATTGTAGAAGTGATCAGGACTGTGCTTTTGATCATATTACAGGGAAGTCATAATTGGAGAGCTAAAAAAGAACCAAACAACAAAATACTGGCTAAATCCTTTTAATAAACACTGATTTGTCTGCAAGTTGTGGATAAAAAAAAAGGGAGGGGAAATGTTTCTGATAATTTCTAATACTAAATCCCATAACACACAATTTCAGGTCTGTGATTTTAAACATAACTTGGTTTTTGCTGGCCTGCACCTGCTTTCATCTATGCATTCATATTACAAGTAATCAGATGACTGCAGCTTAACGAGTTACCATTCATTAGCTGAGCCTGGGTGAGTGAAATGTGTATGCTGCTGTCCCACTACAGCTCCCAAGTGAAATAACTTAGCTTGAAGCACTATTTTAGTTATTGATTGCAAATGATTTGGAGCACTTACAACCAGCTGACATGCTTTAGCTTCTACATAGTAACCCTTTGAGGCACCATAGCCTGATCACTTGGAGCTATTATAAATAATCATGTGTACAAAAGCTTGAAGCAAATTGTTTTTGCCTGCATTTATTATCCTTAGCAGTTAAATAGGTCTCAGCTAGAAGGCTAGTTTTCTGAGGTATATATATGCAGTCAATACAGGACACAATGGAAAGAGAACAGTGAAGAATCAAATCTTGTGATCAGTTCCTAGAAAAGCTTTAATACGAATATAACATACCCCAATCTATGATATCTATTAGTCTATCTGTAGCTCTGCTTTACACACAGGCCTGATAGTTTGTCCTCCCTTCCCTCATGCCTGCCATCCCTATGAGAAACACCTCTGGTAGGTTTATTGTTAGGTTCATTACTCAAAAACATCTTATGTATTGCCTTCTTGATAATTATATTGTAATGCCTCAATATATTGTATCTTAATTCAAAAGGGGGTAAACAAGCATTTTCAGGGCTGATAAAGACAATGGAGACCACAGAAAGGAGTCTGTGTCACCAAACAGGAACTAAAAGGGTATTCATAAAAATATGTATTTCAGAGTAAAGCAAAACACGTATTTTAGCATGGAAAAATAGCAATTATTTTAACCATTATTAGGACAGCATAGAACAAGAAATTAAAATGAAGTGCCTAAGACTAGGTTGGATGGGGCTTTGGGCAACCTGGTCTAGTGAAAAGTGTCCCTGCTCATGCCATGGAGCTTGGAACTAGGTCATCTTTAATGTCTTTTTCAACCCAAACCATTCTGTGATTCTATGATTCTATGTCAGAGTATGGCAAGGGGGAATATACATTCTGAGCAGGAAGGACCTTCTATAGAAAGTGTTTTTAGTTTTCTTAGGGGAAACATGGAGAGAAATTGAGGTAAATAATACTTGATGAAAGTAAATAATTAAGCCAACAACATCAAGCCTAATTTCTTGTAAAGAAAACAAATTACATTTATTTCACTGTCTTTGGCTTTACCTTAACCAGCAGGACTTAGCTAGAACACATGCTAGCCTATTTATCCCAGAAAACTATTCATGTGGAAGTCAGTCTAAAATGACAGCAGTTAATCTGCTGATTTGGCTAACAACAGTTGGTACAGTGGCAAAAAAGACTTAACTATCCAGGTGAATTTACTCCTTGGCTTTTGCAGGTCTTGTAAACTCCTCCTTTTTACAAGTTTAGGAACAAATCTACAACTAGTATAAACACTGTTTTGCATAGCAAACAAATATGAGGTGATTTTAGCAAATAACATACATTTTTCTCATGCAAAGATTAAGTTCTGGTGATTTTCATGGTTCTAGAAAGTTTAGGTACATCACTTCTCATCTTCCACTGCAATTTCACAGTAGACATTTTAGTTTGAGTTTGGGTTTTTTTCCAGTTTGTTTTTTAATGACAAAACCAAGAAATCCATGTGTTCAGAGTTTTTGAGTTCAAAGCAAATACTTAATATGACATTTTTTTGCAATAAAATCATTAAAGTCACTGACACTGAAATTTACTTCACTTTAAAACCTGTCCTCATTTTTTTTTTCCCTGGGAAGCTAATGCAATTTCAAAATGCAAGATGAACATCCACAGTCCTTTCCGTTCATTATTTTTGTTTGGTCTCTGAATCCCTTCCAGTTATTTGTTAATTCATTCCTGTTTTGTGAGAAATCTTTTGCAAGATTCTTGAAAGAATTATAGGAAACACACAACCATGTGGTTAGCTTTGAAAAACACATGACACGTGTGGAGAGAACTCTTTGTAGGGCATGTACAGGAAACAATGCACTATTGTCTTTAATGTAAATTGCTACAGTAGAGGTTAATGATACAGAAAATGCCATCAACATTTGTGAACTGTTGCCATGTTCATTAAGATAGAATTAAAGTGCATATCCATTGTGTAAAATATATGATTTATGGAAAGGTCCAGTTTTCTGCCTGGTGTTGTCTGTAATTCAGTTTCACATCTGGATGATGAGAATATTTGCTTTTACTTCCTGCAAAAAAAAAAAAAAAAGAAAGAAAAAAAAAAAATCCCCAAATTAGCAACTATTATCTGAATTTAGCATAGAAAATTTTAAAGCTTTAAACAGAAATCCCCAGAGGTGTGTACTCTCTACATTGAATGCTTTTTAGAACAGCTCAAATAGCATCTGTGAAGAATGACTTCACATTGCTTAATCCCATCTACAGGAAGGACACTGAACTAGATATTTCCTGTTCTAGTCCTGAGATTTTTGGAGTCTATTCTCAGGTGGCTAGAGCCCTTCTTCAGGCTACAGATTACCTTCCAGTCACCACATCCATGCCTGGGTAGGAATTTTAGTCCTGACACAGGACTTAGCTTAGGTTCCTTCTGAGAACTGGGGGGGAACTTCAATTCATGCCTCAGTATTAGCACAAAACAAGACATTGCTCATTGTTCCACTCTCACTTTGATAAAAATTTCATCGAGAAATGATAAGAAAGGCAATAAAATAAATAAAAACAAAAATTCTACCCAAAGTAGCCCATTTCTACAACTTTCTTTTTTTCCAAGTCAACATGTTCCAACCAAAGTTAAAACTAGCCCTTAACCAAGTAATGTCAGCCAAGTGGAGAAGCCATGGAAATATTAGTCTAGCAGCACAGCTATTGTGATAGTTTGGATACTTACTTATTAATTCATATATCTTGGAGTAATATAAAAGGCAAATGTGCTCAGTTGTTTTCTAACCAAAGCCCATGACTCTTACAGTCAGGACTACTGCTAGCGTTTGGAAAATAAAGAAATAAAAGTGATAGTGATATACATGGTTCGGGGATACATAATAGCCTTTTCCATTATGTTTTACCATTGTTGTGTATATTAGACACAGCAACAAAGCAACAACAATGATCCCAGTAAGAAAACCTAAATGGTAAGAAAAGAAATAACACAAAGCCTGGAAACTACTCTGGTTCCCTTAGTAATAACTATAGCAGCTTTGACATTTCAGAAAAGTTTCCATTGTGGTTTTACACTAGAATCAGATCTAACTAGTTTCTGATGATCTTATTCTCATTTTAGAAGGAAATAAATCCTGATGCAATTTTTGAGGAACATGTGAAATATCTAGAAAATAGAAGGGAAAAAAAGGAAAATTTGGGATTTTTTTCTTAAAGTGGTAAGAACAACAGCAACACATGACAGCCAGGCTGGCCTTGGCTATTTTAACACTTCAAACAGGTTAAGCTCTTCCCTCCTCTTCTACACTATATAGGAGGAATAGTGCAGGATATGTAAAGCACCAAATTCCACCTACTTTCAGGCAGCTTTCCCTAGCTGCTGAGTTAACTAATGCCAGCTGCGGTGAGAGTCAGTCACCTCCAGAGGCAGATACTAATAACCTGAAGTCTTCTTTCCACTGGGTCTTGATGGACATTGCAGAACTGTCTTGCAAATGGGAGCACTTCACTTCTGCAGGATGAGTCTCAGCTGGGAGATTCAGAAAAGCTCATATGAATGAGGCCTGCATCCCAATAACTGTAGTCTGGTGTATTTGATATGCAAGTTTTCAAATGTATTAATTAACATAGTAACACAGACTTCCTTATTTACTCAGGATTTCCAATAGTTGCTTGAAGAGCAGTTACAAAGATGAGAGGGACAAACTCTTCTCAGTTGTAACAGAGAGCATAGCAAGGAGCAGCTGTCAAACTGCAGCTTGGTAGGTTTTGTTTGGTGAAATAGACAATTTTTTTTATTGAAAGGATGAAGAAATGCTAGAAAAGACAGCATAGGGAGACTGTGCAATCTCCATCTGAGGAGATTTTAAAGATCTAGGGATAGACAAAGCCATGGTTGACTTGATCTACTGCTGGTGATAGGCCTGCCTCAAACAGGAGATTGGAGTAAAAGAGGTCCCTTCCAGCCTACATTTCTATTTTGTCATTTCAGCAGTTTTGTGACTTTTTCTTCCTCCAGTATCACAGCAGATGCTAAGCAAATCAACATGTTAATTGGGTCATAACATCCAGAAGAATGCAATAAATATTCTCGTTATTAGTGAAATGCCTCAACAGTTGTGTGGTTTGCATTGTTTTATAAATGTATGAACACATGTCCAATTAGAACAGTTTTTGTTGGTGTAGGAATGTAGTGTCTCCTCCTTTGGCCATCCATGCAGAGCAATGGCTAAAGCAGCACTACTGTGCCCGGGTGCCCAGTGGCACAAAACCAATTTACAGCCAAGAGGACAAAGTAATAAATCAGACAGCATTTATAATCGGCATACACCTGAAATTTCAATCTGAAGTGAAGATCTAATACATACTCCTGCCACCAGTTATGTGCAAAAGGTCCCTGTGCAGCATTTAAACCAATGTTGCATTGTTTTGACATTTTATTTTATTTTTTATTGGAAAACCAGACCTCTTTGAATTGCAAGAATGTCGGTCTGATATGATTCCAGTTAATGGAATTAAATGAGAAAATTTTGCCTGGGAGAAGCTTGATTTTTCATTCATTTTTCATACCAAGCATGAATTGTGTACGTTATTTGAGCAAAGAACAAAACCAACAATTATTTTCTGGAAGGGGTTAAATCCAGAAATAAAGCAGGAGGAAGGGATATTTTTCTTTCTAGTGATGCATTTTACTGACAGTTCAACTATAAGGGGAGTACAACAGTTCCTGGTATCCAGGAGAAAAAAAAAAAATAAAACAACAACCAAAAACCCAACCTGACTGAATTAAGATTGTTGCAGTAAATTGAAAATCCTCAACGAGTCAGTGGTTTAAAGAGCTGGTAGGAGTCACTACTTGACTTCCAGAGAAAGAGCAGCATTTGTAGAGGTGAAAAGTCAATCCCTCTGGGCTCTGACTTACAGAGAGAAAGGTTATTCCATAACAGCCTGTCAACCTCCAGCCAAAACCAGCACTGGCACTTTTCCCTTCTGGTCTTCTTTAGAAGACTCCTTCTAGGAGCTGGAGAAAACTTCTAAGACTTCTCACAGGCCCTGCCCCAAAGCATGAGTACCCCACACCCCCACACCCTGCTAGCTTTTACTTCTCGTATTTGGGTGCAGAGAAGTAAGGCAAAGATTTTGTGAAACTTGCCTTGGAAGCCCCAGCAGAATTCCAGATACTGTTTCTGTAACCTGCACCAGAAGCCTCCTGGGGTTTCATCCTTATCCAAACCCAAGGTATGTGAAAGACGTCTCTGGACTGCAAGTCAGAGTGCACCTTCATAGTCGTTCTGCTCTCACAATTTCACATTAAGCACTATTGTAATATTTGAATGATAAGGGAATCACTTTTTGAAAGAGAACCAAGAGTGTTTTTTTAAATGTTGAAAGCAGTTTTTGATTAAAGACTGATTTTTTACAAGCCAAAACAATTAATTTAATGGTCACATTTTTCCTTGAAAATAATCTCCATGAAAAAAATATTTCCTTAGGTTTAATTTTGGGAACTAGGTGTCTAAACATCCCCTCAGGTTTTTACCACATGTGGATGTAATGTGTAGTTCAAACATTTCACATGCTGCTGCCTTCCTGACACTGTCGGAGGGGAATAGCTTCTTTCTAACATGAGCCACAGATTCACAATGTCTTCATTTGGCCTGAGGAGTCTAATTTTAGGCAGCCAAGCTTCTTGTCCCGAATTCTTTGTGTCTCAGATTATCTACTTATGAAATGGATATAAGGCTCTTTGTTTCTCTCTGAAGGCTGACAGGAGGCTCACTTAATTTACATCCGCAAAGCACTTTACAACCTAAGTAAAACATGCCCATTTAAATGCAGTGCTTTATTACAGCACGGGCGTAAATGCTACTGTCATTTATCCTGGTGTCAAATAGGACTAATCCCACAGCATATGAAGGAATTGCACATGGGAAAAGGTGGCGCAGGGATCACACAAGATAAAAAAGAAAAGAGAAAAATCAGTGCAGTTAGTTTTACTCCATGACTTCCCCTTCCCTTTCCAAGTAAAGCCACAAGAGGCTGCAATGAGCGGCGGCAGGGCCTGTAGCATGAATTGCCAGGCAGGCTGACCCCTGCCGCGGGGCTCCCCTATGGTCAACCAGGCACCTAGAGACCCGGCACACATTTGGAAGGACAGGACTACATGTGTCCATCCAGTGAGCGGGCTGCGAGGGACGAAAGGGGCTGCAAGGCTGCTGGAGATTCTCACTGCCAGGGGTCTGGCAGCGATTACACCAAGTGCTGTCAGCTGCTGACAGCTGAAGATGAGCAGCTTAGGCAGAAGAAGAAATCCTCTGGACTTACAGTAAGTCCTGTGACACTGTATCATTTGACTCAATTAGCTCAAATGACTGGGGTATAATTGAACAAGCCATAACATGAACGGTGACTCACACTGTGCCTCAAACTGCCCATGTCAGCGTGGTAAATTAATTCATAGGCTGTTGAGTGAAAGTTAATGGCCAATGGCAATGCTTGGCATATCAGAGGAGTGTCTCATACACAGACCAAGTTAAAGAAGGAAGGGTTTTGTGAAACTCTTGATCTGTCCACTGATTTCAAAACCAAAAGTGAGTAAGGGTTAGAAACGAGCCCAAAGGGGAGGTCAACAAAAATCAGGAGCAGAAGTTATTTCTGGCACCCTATCTGGTAGCTGTGCTTGAACGTTGATGATTAACATATTATGTGTGCGTGTGATGCAAGAGGCACGGTAAGTGGTTTGCTTGCATATTCAGCTCTCCAGCCTGTTCACTTTGTCCAGACAAAATCCCCAACATAAAAGGCTTATCTCACAAATTAGCCAGCACAGTCATCCCAGGATTTTATTTATTTTAAGCTGTGGGCCCCAGCGCACAGACACACCCATTAGGAAAAAAAACCCTACTGCCCTTTGCAGTGGGGTTTTCTAAATATTTTTTTCAAAAAAAAAAACTCTTTCTTTTTCCTTTTTTTTTTTTTTTTTTCCTTACAAGTGACTAAAAATTTCTGGACTCAATATACTGGCAAGTCTGACAATAAGGGAGACCCGCTTCTGGCTCTGTTTGATATTGGTTAATTTCATAGTAGGATCCAGTCTGCTATTTGAATGCACACTGGTTGCGATGTAGGGGAAAGTGTGAAGTGAAAAAAGGGTTGGTGAGAAGCTAAAGAGAAAAGAGACCTAGGAACATTCTGAAATAGTACCAGGGAAGTGAAAACATGAAGTGGTAAAATAGCAGCGAAAAAATGAAGGTGAAAGGAAAATAAAGAAACCTAAGGGGGGTGGGGGGGGGGGGGG
>JASSUY010017461.1:0-11932 GCA_032466535.1 Forpus xanthops
TTATGTTGAGGACACCAGAACTGCACACAATATTCCAAGTGAGGTCTCATGAGAGCAGAGTAGAGGGGCAGGATCACGTCCCCAGCATCCCTATAGGCTTCCTAAACAAGGAGAATATTGAGTTGGAAATTAAAATCTGTGCCTTTGGACCATCCAGTGGGCTTTAGGTTGTGACTCTTGACAAGACAATGTCCCTTCACTCTGCCAAGTGAAACCTGTCGTGTACATATGAAGAATAATACCTCACTCTGCATCTGGCTGAGAGAGCATGAGAAAACTACTCCCATAGGGTAGATAAGCAGGCTTGGGCTCCCAAATCTGAAAACATGAGCTATGAAGAAAGAACAAAATCATTTGGGTTGTGTAGTGTCATGGTTTAAGCACCCATGACATTTAGTCTGAAGCAGCCTGAGGGGTAGCAGAGATGGGAAGCAATGGACATGGCCCTTGGAGTCACTGGCAATCCTGTTTCTACAGGCTGTTATTTGGAGGGACATTTAGGCAATGCTTTTGTTTGATGAAACTTGGAAAAAAGAGTAAAATCCCTTTTCAGCTGGTTTTGTGAATGTCAGATCGTGCTTGTAGCAGTGCTTTAACAGACATATTGCAAGCCCTTAGGGGAAAAAATACACACAGCCACTTGTACAACAGAGTTAGACACGTTGAAGCCTCTGTGTGGTCTGTTTTAAACAGCAATTTGTTCTAAATTGGGTAGAAGTCTTCCAGAATGGTAAGTACACTAAGATGACAGTGCTATAAAGGGAGCTTAGCACTGGAACAAATAGTTTTTTGTAGGGTATATTTGGCTGAGGTTAGTCACAAGGATGGTCTTTGGTCATGGGCGTAGATGGGGTGTTGTGCTGGTCTATGCATGCATCTTTATTTGCCGGTTCTGTTGGATATGTGTGACTAAGGGATACACAAGCAAAGCACTCGGTGGATTTAGAGGTCTGCTTCTTTCCATTAATTACTGTGCAGTGAGATGGACACTGTGTGCTAAGGGCTAAAGTGGACTAAAGAACAAAGTGGAATGTTAGTCATAAACTAGAAGTGAAGTACAGATTCTCCTTTGACCTATCCATTAGCTGCCCTAGGTCGGGCAAGTTCTTCATAGCAAAATGTTCTTGGTATCTAGAGGTATATTCATTTTTGGGGTGCCATTAACACTAGTATTTGGGGTTTAGCAGCCATAAAAGAATTGATATGCCAGAACAGGACGACATTCTTCCTATCTCTGTTTTGCTGTGGCTTCAGAGCTGATAATAGCATTGTAGTGTCTATGTATGATTATTCCATGACTAGTTAGGAAAATGCCTGCACTCAAGTGTCATTTTAAGGGAGCTGTCTGGCTGCTTTCTGTTGGATGAGCATAGTTGCTATTAGGAAGAGCCTCTGCAAGCAGACTGTAATGGGTTTCCTGCTGATAAAGTCAATAATAAAAGTGGGAATGAACTGATTGATTTGGATTCAGCAGACAAGGAAAACCAGATTTGCAGGTTCTGAGCTAGCAGGACTGAGGGCTCACCTTTTCAAGGCAGCTGAGTTGGTCTGCAGTGGAAGGGGCTACTTTGCTCCTTCCTCTTCCCTTGCACCAGCCCTGGTATTTGTCTGGTTCCAAGATCATAGAATCACAAAAGTCTGGATTGGAAGGGACCTCAAGGGTCTCCTGGTCCAACCTTTCTTGGTAAAGCATGACCTAGACATGATGTCCCAGCACCCTGTCCACCCCAATCATAAGATGTAGCAGAAGCATATTCTAAATAGAAAATGATGGGGTTTTCTCCCTGAACTGGCTCACTGTGGGGTCAGATGAGTGCCAGAGCTGGCGTAAGGGGAGAGGAAGGTTTAGTGGAGGGCAAAGGAAGGAATATCCCTTCCAGAGTCAGTGATGCTTCACTGCACCATAAAATCACATCCTCCGTTCATCTCAGCTGACTGCAGAGGAGCTGTGTGTGAACTACATGGTCCAGATTCATTAGGAGATGTTTCCAAAGGTAAAACACATTGCAAGGAGGAAGCCTGGTGTGTTTCCTGTTGAATGGAATGCTGTACTCACGTGCTTAGAGCAGCGCTGCTTGCTGGCCAACTGCACTCAAGTGTGTGTCAGGGGATTCTGCTACAACACCTTTATTGCTTTAGTTGTATCTTCAGATACCACTGAAGATGTTGGAATGTGTCCAATTTGTGTCCCATCTCTTCCCCTCTAAACTCGGTGTTTATAAGGGAGATGGGATCAGGTGAGCCCAGAACACAACTCTTGCTTTGAAGTTGGTTGTTCAGCTGTAGGCATCCATGGGAGAGATTGCGCTTTCAGCGTGACTGTAAAGCTTTGAAAGACTCATGATTTGTGGCATTAAATTGAACAAAGTCCTGTTTAAGTCTGTTGGGAGAAAAAACATCCTTATACTTGTTCTGAAGCCTCCAAAAGTAATCCCCACTTCTAATTCCCATGATGAATCATTGCCATGTAGTTTACCCTTCTATATTTAGGACTCTCTATCTCTGTAGTTTAACCTTTCAAAGAGATAAACAACTAAATGTGTGGTGCTGGATTCTTTTTTATGGTGTTTTTTAGAATCAGTCCCAACATCGTGACTTTTCCATCATGTCAGAACCCATCACGCTCAATGTTGGAGGAAAACTCTACACCACCTCTCTGTCCACCCTGACAAGCTTCCCAGACTCCATGCTGGGGGCCATGTTTAGTGGGAAGATCCCAACCAAGAAGGACAGCCAAGGCAACTGCTTTATTGACAGAGATGGCAAAATCTTCCGCTACATCCTGAACTTCTTGAGAACTTCTCACCTGGACCTTCCCGAAGACTTCCAGGAAATGGCTTTACTCCGAAGGGAAGTAGATTTTTATCAAATCCAGCCCCTGATTGAAGCCTTGCAAGAGAAGGAGGTGGAGCTCTCTAAAGCAGAGAAAAATGCCATGCTCAACATCAGCCTCAATCAGAAGACCCAGACCGTTCACTTCACCGTCCGAGAAGCACCCCAGATCTACAGCTTGTCCTCCTCCAACATGGAAGTGTTCAGCGCTCATATTTTCTCCACGTCATGCCTGTTCCTGAAGCTCCTCGGTTCCAAACTTTACTATTGCTTCAATGGAAACCTCTCTTCGATATCCAGCTACTTGCAGGACCCCAACCATTTGACCTTAGATTGGGTTGCAAGTGTGGAAGGCCTTCCCGAAGAGGAGTACACCAGGCAGAATTTAAAGAGACTCTGGGTGGTGCCAGACAATAAGCAAATCAATAGTTTCCAAGTGTTTGTGGAAGAAGTGCTAAAAATAGCCATGAGTGATGGTTTCTGCATAGATTCTTCTCATCCACATACTTCAGACTTCATGAATAATAAGGTTATTCGCCTAATTCGGTACAAGTAGGAATGGCTGGTTTATGATGCTGCCAGCATGGAGATAGCACAGGTTAAGTGGTTCCCTTTAAAACACACTTACAACCTAATTCAGAATCATGCTTATCTGGATTAAGAGTCACTAACAGGGAGATGATTGTCCTTTAATGTAATTACCAATACGACCTTTCAGATGATTGTCCACACAGAAGGAATATTGTCTAGCGCCTAAATTAAGGACTGGCTTTGCCTTCACCTCTTTGTACCTGTTGTACAATTGTGGGAAAATCACTTAACTTCTGTCTTTTGTATGTTTTCCAGTTGGAAAATGGGAGTGATCCTTAACCTCTATTGCAAGGGGATGTGAGGGTTCACTAGCCAAGTACCTGGAGCAAAGATGAGGTGAAAGATGCCATGGAGCCGCAGTGCAACAGGGAGCCATGGGAGCACTTTTCTATGTCATGGCCATATCACCCATGCAGAGCATCCAAGAAACTTGGTGGATCCACAGAGAAGAAGCCACATGATTCCCATGCAGCACTCAGTGAATCTGTAAAGGATGGTGCAAACTGCAAGTAAGGGATACTGTTTCTTTGGGTTCAACAAAGGATTTCTGCCACCATCTGAAGATGGCTTGGGGGTTTTCTGAACCCTGTGAGGAAGCCTCTCTTTAATTGATGTGACTGGCATGGGGAATGACCAAGCAAGCCATAGCACAGAGAATGGCCTTGTTACAAACTGAGAACATTGTGGCTTCTGGGGGAGTCTGCACTTTGGATGCTCTTACACCTTTCCTTCTACATTCCAAAGGCATCCAAGACAACCAGTCCTTTTCTTTCTCTTACGATGTTAATGTTTGTCTGCAGGATGCTGCTGAAACACTGTGGTAGAGACAGATTTGGGGGCAGAGCCCCACAAATATCTTCTAAACATTCAAACCCCTTCTGCCTGGACATGGCCTTCTTTTGGGCACAGCTCCCATCCCCTGGAGTGCATGGGATGCTCTCTGGGAAAGATGGATTCCATCTGAAAAGACAACATTCCTATCACAAAACCATAGGCTCTCTTTTCCTATCCTGGTGCACTGAGCCATTTCTTCTGCATCACTGTGAAATGGTCAGGTCACTAAGCCAGCATTTTACCTGCTTGCTTGGCTTCAGTGTCAGGGAGTTGGAGGGAAGGCAGTGAGAAACCAGAGATGATGACTATGGTCAAGTTCTTTCCCGCACACCTAGTCTGTGCTATAATGAAGATCATAATCTCTTAGCTGCATGCTCGCTCTAAACATCATTTGCATTACATTCAATGTGGTTCATCCTCAGCTAATTATGTTTAGAAGTATCTCAGCTGTCTTTCCCTAACCAGATTGCTATGTGTGCATGAGAGACCCTCTGGAACATTTCCCATTATCTCTAATTTGATAGAAGGGAAAAAGGAAGAGCCAAGTTTTGCATTTAGAAGCTTTATTGCTTCCAAAAGTTCTTAGCCCAGGGCTGCAGAGCTCAGTGTTGCTCATGTCCTTGTTTCCCAAAGTAACTCTTCTGTCATTACATCAAGCTGACCTGTGAACGAGCATAAAGAAGCTTTTTTGTTACTGGTGTAAAAAACCAGTGAGCTAAATCTATTTTTACTGTCCCAAGCTGTATCTGCGGGAAAAACACAAAGGATGGTGATGGTAAAAATACCCATACTGCAGCTATTGGCAGCCTGTTACAAACCACTGCCCATATCTGACTTGCTGCTAAACCAGCATGATTTACATGGGACCATGTCATTAGGAAGCACTGCCTGGGCTTGAAGCCTTCAGAACCATTAAACCTGGCAACTTTGGAGGCTTTTAAACAGGGATTTGGGGCCAAATTCCAGCTTGGGTCACTATTGGTTTAGTTGCATTAGGAAGAGCTCCATTTCCCCCCCATCCTGAATTATGAGAGTAATCTGTTCCAGGGATTGCTGCCTGCCGCTGACAACGTAAAGTGGCTCCTGTGTGAACCTTGTTTCTGACATGAGTCAGTTGGACATTCACAGTGATGATCTATAATAGTATTATGATCTGTAAAGTACCCTACATGAGCCCTTCTTCATTAAATCTAGGCCTTGCAACAGATATGCCTCTGCTGAATTTATAACCACAGAGCTTTTGGGGTCTATCGAGAGCATTTCTTTTTAACCTATGCCCTTGAGAATAGATCCCCTGATCTGTAACAGGAGTCCTTGCATGCCAGGGCTAAAATACTGCCTGTCTGTAGCAGTGTATTTCCTGTCAGCTTGAGTTTATCCAATGGTAACAGCAGTTGGCTTCAATCTCATCGGAAGGGGAGGAAAGTCTTTCCTACCCTCTTTAGAACCCTGAATCAGTACTGCTTCAGCAAAATAAGAGAGTTGAAGTCTTACTGCATTTTCTGGTCAAAGGCAAGTCAGAGGAGTCCACAAAAACACTGTGCATGGCTTAATCTAGAGCTTTCACTCCTCACTTCTGCACCCACCCTCTTTTCTTCTCTTTGGATGGTAGCAGCACCTCCACTAAAAGCGGTTATATTGTTGTTTTAAAGAGAGCTCCAACCTGACCTAGACAGTAACTGGGGTAGTTCTATGATATGGACATAGGGGTTTCAATCCCCCAAGTCTAAGAAGAGAACCGAACCAAGGTCTACTCCTGGAGTGCTTTAACCCATCATTCTGTTATTGTTAATACACAGAGAGATGCAAAATCTCTCTCGTCTGCATCCAGAGAGATGCAGAATTCCCAGCAAGTATAAAGACAGGAGGGAAGAGATGCTTTGGGAGGAATACTAAAGTTTGAGATACCTCTAAATTGCAAAGCAGAACAAACATCTTTAAGCATGACTATTTATAATGCCACCGTTTTTCTGCTTGATAATTGAGTACATGAAATAAGCAGCGAGTGAATCACTTGCAATTGCAGGCAAACATATGTTACACAAACGCAGTTGCTATTTCAAACTACATGCTAAGCTAAAACTGTAGCTGCTCCCTAATTTTGCAGTCTGTGAGTTATGTTATAATGACTGTTTATAGGAATGTTCCCTCTCCAAAGCATTTGTTGGCTTTTTATCTACATAGCTGCCTCTTGTTTACCTTCTTTTTTGGATCTCTAGAGGTATAGGTGGTTACATCATCCAGTTCCAACCCCTGCCACGGACAGGGACACCTTCCACTAGAGCAGCTTGCTCCAAGCCCCTCTGTCCAACCTGGCCTTCAACACTGCCAGGGATGGGGCAGCCACAGCTTCTCTGGGTACCCTGTGCCAGCGCCTCAGCACCCTCACAGGGAACAGCTTCTGCTTATCTCCAACCTGAACTTCCTCTGCTTAAGTTTGAACCCATTACCCCTCTTCCTGTCACTACAGTCCCTCATGAAGAGTCCCTCTCCAGAATCCCTATAGACCCCCTTCAGACACTGGAAGCTGCTATGAGGTCTCCACACAGCCTTCTCTTCTCCAGGCTGAACAGTCCCAATGTTCTCATCCTATCTTCATACAGGAGGTGCTCCAGTCCCTGCTCACCCTCATGGCCTCCTCTGGACTTGCTCCAACAGCTCCATGTCCTTATGTTGGGGCCACCAGAACTGTATGCAGTTCTCCAAGTAAACTTGCTTTTGTTTAGCACTGGTGATTCTTCTTCTCACAAGTTTTCCTGAGACAAAGAGAATGTGCACAAAGTCATATCGAGGACAGCACTACCCCATCACTAGTCATGGAAAGCATTTGTTTGGCATTTATTAGCAGAAACACCTACGAAGTATTTCACTGTTGAGTGGAATATTGTCTCTTGGAACAATGTTTTCCCATAGGGGTCTGAGAATCAGGAAAGGATCTAGTGAGGTTTTTTCCCTTAAAGTTTCAAGTTGTTCCATATCTTGGTGCATAACCCCTGTTGTGATCCTGCCATATGTCCTTAACATCTCCCTCGACACCTTTATGTACAAAATGAGGCCAAGTCCTGCACTTTGTATTTAAATGGCCTAGATGCTGAGAGAGCAATTGAATAGAAGGACCAGTAGTGCTAGAGCAGAAAAACACCAATTAGGGGAGGATATAGACAACTTATAAGCTGTAGTCTAACGGCATTTTGGATATGGGTGTACTCATAGCACAGTGGGATTTCATATATGGTAAAAGAATTCTTGTGAAGCGTCCTAATAGAGTCTAGGAAGAATTCTGTCGGTTTTTTTAGACTTGATCACTCTTAAGCATCAAAGAATATCCAAGTTTAGTGAAGGAACTAAAACCATACATAAACATTAAGACACTTTTGGTTTGTGTCGCTCTTAAGGGTTGGAGGGAAGAGTGTTCGTTGCTGCAGGTAGTGGTAGGGAAATAACAAAAATAGGTGTAAAAAGTTACACCTGGAAGAATTCACCCTAAGAAGAAACCCAGGATTTAGAAGGGGAGAATAAATAAACTTGATGTGCTCAGGAATAAAGCCAGCAAGATAACAACGGATTCAAAGATTTTGCTACAGAAAGAGGCTGCAATTGGAATGACTCACTGGTCCTTTCCAATTATAATCTCCTATTATGCACCTTAAACATTGGTCATGCCAAGAGTTATGCTGATATCTTGTCAGGAGCAGACAGCTTTGCTTCACTTTGCATGTGCTTTAAAGCACCAAACATATGTGCTGCTGTAGTTACCGTATTGTAACTGGGTTACTGAGTATGAATTGCTGCTTGAGTCCGCTGGAAGTAAATACCTGCAATCAATCAGGTTTATTCTAGGTTAGGCTGGTGGGGTCCATATACAGCATTGACAGGAGTGATAAATACTGCCTTCAAACATAGACTATGCTAAATAAATCTAGGACCTTCTGATACTTCACAGATAAAGAGAGAAGTTATGAAGAAGGCTCCTCTGAGGAGTTTCATTTTCCCCCCATCCCTTTGGATCTGGTGTCACTGCTCAGAATTCCAGGGTATTTGGAAGCATTTGGCTGCATTCTGTGATGGCTCCTGAATCCACACACCGATGGACGCAAACTTGCCTGTTTGAAAAGTGCCAAAAGATGGGGTTTATTTCCATCGAGAGCTTGTAGAGCTCTCACATTTAAAATCTGCTTGCGTTTCTCTGCCTGGAACCCATTTGTGAACTGATTACTGATGTGTATTTTAGACGACAGCCCATAAAGCGTGAATGAAGCAGGAGATGCTTTGTCTGATGTCCGTTTCTTGAGGGGAAAAATGCATGCAGTGGTACTTGCTGAATCTGAGGGTTTTCCCCTCTCTAAGGGTTTCACACCCTGCAATGCTTACCTGGACATCTCCATGGCTGAGGACTGCAGGAAGCTCCCAAAACTCAGTGCAGTTGTAGAAGACTTGGATGAACCGGTCTTCCTAAAGAGTCAACCCCATGTGAAATGCATTAGCTCATTTATGTTTCAGACATTTATAGAGGGTTCGTTTCTCCAGTGAAAACCCTTCTAAAACCCTCATGTTTTACTACGGTTTCACTTGTCCCTACTCCCCAGGATGGAACAAACCACGATGCATTGCTGCTGTGCAGGAGAAAATCAGTTTAATACATTATCTAGTTGATTTCATGCAGCCCCTACAAGGAGCGATCCCAAGATAGGTGATGCTTTGCTGTAAGGAAGCAAAAAGGCATCAGCTTTGCATGCATCCACCCTCCAGGCTCGTGGTTTCTTCCACATATTAAAAACTGAGCTTGTTCCTCTGGAAGAGCACTTGATACCTGGAAGCTGACTCAGTCCTGGTGGCACTGGTTGGAGATGGCACTTCCCTGGAGCAGAGCTAAGGCGGTGGAATCTGAAGTGGCTTCTACCAGATGCCAGCACCTCAGTACCCTCACAGGGAACAGCTTCTTCCTCATCTCCAACCTGAACTTCCCCTCTTTGAGTCTGAACCCATCGCCCCTTGTCCTATCACTGCAGTCCCTGATCAAGAGTCCCTCTCCAGCAGAATCAGCAGAGTTAAGCCCGTGCTGATGGCGAGTGGCACGGTGGGCTTCCCAGCACCTTGCCCAACACTGCAGAGGGGATGCAAAGGAGCATGCAGAGAGAGATCCTGGAAGAATACCCAGATCCAGGGTGAGGCAGAGCCCTCCATCTCTTTAACCACATCCCAGGGACAAGGGGGTCCGATGGAGCAAGCAGTGGCTGAAGTCAAGCCCTGCAGGAACAGCGTTTCTCAGCTGTAGTGAATACAGAGAAGCATAAAGAGATGGGGTTGGGGGTGCACTCAGGTGATGTCAACCCTGTGTGAGACCAGCAGTGATGAACATGGAACTGGCACCACACCTCACTGAGATGCTGGCCACCAGGAGCAGCCCAAGCCCAGAATGCTGCAAGCACAGCCCCACAGCAGCCTCACACAATGCAATCCAGTCCTGCAGCATCCCTACCCCACACAATACAACTCTGTAGCTGGTCTCACAGCCACCCAACCCCACGTAGCACAGATCTACCACCACCCAACCTCATATCACACAAGCTCAACAGCACCCAACTCTATAGCTGGTCCCACAATACTTAACCTCATACATATTGTCCCTACATCACCCAACCCCACACCACTCAACACCGCATCACCCAGGCTCCAAACCACCCAACCCCATACCTGGTTCTGATACTGAACTAAATTAGTATTTCACTGTATAATTGATACCAAATTAAATCAGTGAATATAGAGATTTAGCCATAGGCAGGGCTACAAGGACTCTTGAACTAATATTCCACTGTCTATAGAGGCTATAAGGAGTCTCAAGGCAGGCTGCAACAGGAGGAGCAGATGTCTTCATTCAAACCAGTGTGGGTTACTCCTGTTAATAAGGCTTGAGGAACAGGTAAAGGGCTGCAAAACAAAACAACTCCAGAGCCTGTCAGGGTTGTAAATGAGACCAAACAAGAACATGGAGTTAATGGAAAGACTAAACAGTGTCCTTAACTAACAGATTTCCATATAAGGGTAAACTGAGTTGGGGTATTTCTTCCCCAAAGCCCACCACAACTGGCAGAGACCAGCCCTCAAAATTCACAGTGCCTGTGTCACAGCCTTACCAATCCAAAATGACCGTATGGATGAGAAACGGGAATCGGGTGGGCATTTCATGGAATTGTAATGAAGATGTGCATTAGGAAGATAGACAACTCTCTCTTCTCGGGGTGTGTGACAGGCAGAGTGATCCCTGTATCCAGGTGGATCCCTGATCCAGAGCAATGAAGTAACATCAGTTTCTAAGCTGTCATTCTGGATGGAGAGGTTATGCCATGGGTTTCAATGACAGTTCCATTCCTGGCCCCACACTACATCACCCAGACCCCACACCACCCAACTCTATATCTGGTTCTGTACCACCCGACCCCACTGCTGGCCCCAAAACCACCCTGCTCCCTTCTTGGTCCCACACCACCCAACTCCAATGCTGGCCCCACACCACTCAACCCCACATCACCGAAGTCTCACACCACTCAGCTCCATACCTGATCCCACACCACCCAGCTCCATACATGACCCAACACCACCCAGCTCCATATGTGGTATCACACCAACCCCACTTCTGGTTCCAAACCACCCACCCCCATACTTGGTCCCACTACTGCTGGCCCCATACCATCCAACCACACATCACCCACCTCCATACCAGATCCCATATCATCCAATCCAATCCAATCCCATTCCTTCTCGTCCCATCCCATCCTTTCCCATCCCATCTCATCCCATCCCATTCCATCCCATCCCATTTTATCCTTTCCCATTCCATCTCATCCCATCCCGTCCCATCCCATCCCATCCCGTCCCATCCCATCCAGTCCCGTCCCATCCCATCCTATCCTACCCCATCATGTCCCATCCCATCCTATCCCATCATGTCCAATCCCATCTCATCCCATTCCATCACATCCTATCCCGTCTCATCCTGTCTCATCCCCATTCCATCCTATACCATCATGTCCCATTCAAAATCATCTCATCCCATTCCATCCCATCCCATCCTATCCCATTCCATCCCATCCTATCCCATCCCATCCCATTCCATCCTTTCTCATCCCATCCCATCCTGTCCTGTCCAATCCCATTCCATCCTATCCTATCCCATTGCATCCTGTCCTGTCCGATCCCATTCCACCCCATCTCATCCCATCCCATCCCATCCCATCCCATCCCATCCCATCTCATCCCATCCCATCTCATCCCATCCTATCCCATCTCATCCCATCTCATCCCATCCCATCTCATCCCATCCTATCCCATCTCATCCCATTCCATCCCATCCCATCCCATCTCATCCCATCCCATCCCATCTCATCCCATCCTATCCCATCTCATCCCATCTTATCCCATCCCATCCCATCTCATCCTATCCCATCCCATCCCCATTCCATCCCATCCCATCTCATCCCATCCTATCCCATTCCATCCCATCCTATCCCATCCCATCCCGTCCCGTCCTGTCCCGTCTCATCCCATCCCATCTCGTCCCACCCCATCCCATCCCATCCCGTCCCATCCCATCCCGTCCCGTCCCATCCCATCCTATCCCATCATGTCCAATCCCATCTCATCCCATTCCATCACATCCTATCCCGTCTCATCCTGT
>JASSUY010017464.1:0-37654 GCA_032466535.1 Forpus xanthops
CTTCCCCTCCCCAGCCCGTGCGGGTGCGCGCGCGAGTGCCTCCCTTGTGCCCCTGTGGCCGCGTGGGTACGGGCGAGAAGTCGCCAGGCGGCGGGTCGTGGGTTCTAGTCCCGCTTAGGGACGGTGGAGCGGGCCCGAGGTGTCGCTTTCGGTCCTCCCCGCCCTGTGCGGGAGCGGTTCCGAGATGTGGCCGCCCGCAGCGCGGAGGCTCCGCGAGGGGACAGTGAGGGCTAGAGCCTGGCAGCCCAGCCCGTGCTTTGAGCCACCAGCCGTGCCCCAAGGGAAGGGAATGGCGGTTGGATGGGATGGGATTAACAGGCGCCAAAATCCTGCATTGGTGGACTCTCCACTTTTGCCAGGCTGCCGGTAACTTTTCACAATCATTCCCAGGTTTAGCCAGTGTAACACAACACTTCTTTTGGGTTTTAATCATTAAAAAGCGAGGACTGGCAGCAGCGCCTGCTCTGCGACCTGCAGGTATAAAGTTCACCTGTATGGGATGTGGGATATGGCTCCACAAACAACACCAACCACCTTGACGATTTCGGAGTGGGATTAAGCAGCTCACCGTAATGCACGCTTATCTTCCATGTTATCCTCACGTGCCACTATGTTTCAGGTGGTGAGTGGGAGTTGGAATCCCTCTCCTGCTCCCAGATGCCTCCAAACCCACAGAGGGTTATAGTTAAGGCCTGTGAAACACTCATGCAGTGATGGTGGCCAATACAGGTACTTGTGCTTCTGCCTTTGGAGCTGGGATTGTTTCCACAGGCAGTGATGGGTGAGGCATGGGATGCAGCGGAAAAACTAGTAAATAGATGCTAAATTGTTCTATCTGCTGCAGGGGACAAGGCACCTCTGGGTGTCATACACGTACATCTTATTTCTGCATGCACAGAAATGCATATTTGATGCATCATTTATTACTAAAGATCATTTTCATGTGTGAACACAAAGGAACAAATTAATATTTTACTCACAAACCTTATTCCTTGCACAGTCCAAGTTTTGAGTATTTTACATGTAACCACAACATTTGGTAACAGCATGGTTCATTCTGTGCTACTTTACGTCTTGCAGGCACCTCTGAAGGTTTTACATCTGAAAATTAATTGAAAGGTTTAAAAATTCAGGTCCTTTCTAAAGACACATTGCTTGCAAACTTGATTTTTTGAGAAAATTTCACTAAAATTTTTTGTATTAAAATTTGAGTGAGCAGCCTTGTGTGGACATTGCCTTACAGAAGGGTATTTCTGGAAACACTTAAGTCCACAGTATAGAGTTTTTGTGGTCACATACTAGTTCTAAAAAAAAAAAAAAAAAACCAAAAAACAAAGTAATAATAATAATAAAAAAAAAAGCAAAGAAAAGCAAAGCAAAGAAAATACCGGCTAAGCAAGCCTAAAATCAGAACTTCATTTTAATTGCCTGATTTTGAGTTTCTTGGAGGATTGGTTGTTTGGGGGTTTTTGTTCAAAATACATATCCTGGGGTATTTTTTCACATGGCTAGAATTAAAACCTTATATTCAGATTAAAAAAGAAAAAAAAGTTTTGAGATTTCTTGGCTTAGTAAAATAGAATTTTAAAGGAGTGAGATCTGTACCCTTCTGAAACTTTTCATACATATTAGTTACCTTAAGCAGTTGATATTACATAGCATAAAGTTACATCATGTAGAAGAGCATGCAGAAAACCTCTCAGGTAGTAATTTATTGTATCACTTACTTTGATCCTGATCTGAGTCAGTCAAAAAAAAAAAAAAACAAAACCTCAGCAAAGCAAGTAAGCTCACATAGGTGTAGAGAAAAAAAAAAAAAAAACAAACAAAAAAATAATAATGAAGCAGGCCATGAACTTGGGAATAGCAGGACACCTTTCCCAGCAAGCTCAAAACTGAAGCATGCAAAGACAGCCAGGAGTGCTTCAGTTAGAAGCAGGTAGCAAGGCCATTAGTTACAGGGAGGGTAGAGGCACTCTCTTCACATGGGTGCTCAGCTATGGGATGAAAGGCAACAGGCATGAGTAGCTTCTTATGTTATTAGTCCCTGGTCAACACACCATCAGCTCCAAAAGCTTCGTGAAAGAAAGACAAAAGTATCCAGCAGAATTAGACCACCTAATTCTTCTTCCTCTGACCCTAAATATTCCCAAAAAAAATTGACATAATAAAGGAAAACTGTAAAGTCAGAAATTGATTTTCATATAGATTTACTCACTTCAGATCACCACAATTAGAGGAAGCTGATGTGCAGAAAATCCATTTGCTTGTTGCCTTCCAGGAAGCATGCAAAGTTCTGGCAAGCTGCAGTAGGCAGCTTGCTATGATTTTGCAGAGCTTATTAAACCCTTTGATTTTGGATAAATCTACAAAAAGTCAAGAATTATGGCCAACAAACCAGCAAGCAAGGTTATAAGCAGATTTATGACATTTTTTCCTAGACTCAGTGAAATTTATAAGCTTTGCAATTTAATATTAACTATTGGGTAGAGTTATACACGTAGCCCATTTCAGATGCATATTAAGAAGACATCTGAGGTTAACAAAGTTTCAAAGGGAAAGCGCTGAGAATATTGCAAATCCATAAGAAAACAGTAGACATACAGGTAGTTTTATGCCCTTACAAAAGCATAATCATTAGAGCTATAGGGCTACGTAAAGATTTTGTGTCACTAATGAAGCAATCAGATAAATAAAACCAACTCAAAGTATTTTTAACATAAAATTTTATTAAAGTAATTCAGAAATATGTGTCAGAAAAAGTCTTTTGAAAAATCTTCTCCATGACCAAGAAGAATACAGGGAGCATTATAACTTAGAGACAGCATAAAAATAAAGTATAATCTGATAAATAATTTAGCTAGGTTACTTAAATATACAGAAAGACATTTCTTTTTAGTAAATTTTGAGAAACTCAGAAGAAACAAATTAATGATGTGCAACATTTGTTATTTATAATGACTACTGCTGTTTGAACCTTTTCCTGTAGTAGATTTCTCCTTAGAAAGACCCTCATACTTCATACGCTGATTATAAACGCAAAGTAAGCACCTTCTAGATACCTGGAAGCCTATGCAAGGTGAGCGAAGAATGAACACTTTGCTTGTCTTTCTTTTTGGACAGCAGGGTCATAGGAATAGAAAACAACAGCAGTGCCAGCAATACAACATTTTCCAGCCCCTTTCTATCTCTCTTGGGCCAAACAAGAGAAAACTTCACTTTTCCCATGCTTCTGGAATTGGGGTATTTCAAACCACAAATCAGATCAGTGATGCACACATTCCTCATGAGTACAAGATTTTCTTAATTGCCTTCAGTCTTCCATCATTGCTTTCTCTACTCCACCTGAAACTGCAAAGCAAGCAATCTTACCAGTGTACTAAACCAAAAATCAATGTGCTGTTTCTGGTTGTAGACTGTGAGATCTGCATGTACTATTTTACCACAAACTGCCCTTCAGACCTCTTCCCCAACATCTGTCATTAAACAGCAGAACTGCCAGGTCTGTCTCGCTTCAAGAAGGCACTGTTTTGCATCAAGTTTAAGAATGAATGTTACAGCACATTCTCTGTGAGAAAATTTTCACACACTTTGAAATTGCACTACTATTTACACTTACGTTAATTCATTCAGATAAATGCATCCACTTACTAAGAGATCCGCATCACTGAATAACTCCGTGGTGTTAAGGGGAAGGCTTACCATCATTACTGGTTTCCTGTTCATGAGTACACCTGACAAAGCAAATAGCATGTGGAATATTCCCCTTTCTTTACGTTTCTCCAAATCTCCACTCTTGTTGGGGGGTTAGGTTTTGGGGTTGTGGTTTTTTTAAACAAGTATTTTATTAATTCTTACGGATAAAATTGGTTACCATGTTTTATACATTTCAGTGATCTGCCATTTCAAAAGGAACATTAGAAGCATGATCAGGGATTGCACTGAACCTGGTTTATGCAAAACCAAGCATTCTTCCCTGCAATACTTTTTCTTTTAAGGATTTTTCACATAAATACAGAAAACTATTAATAAACAATCAATTAGCCATAGATACATAACATTATTACCTAAAGTCATAATTTCATTTAATGATTCCTGTGTCATGAATATTATTAAGTACTTTTTTCTCATTCTGTGGCTTCACTGTGGTTTGGTTAAGTGCGAGTGACAGAACCATCATTGTTTCCACACATATAAGAAAATAAGGTAGCATTCAAAAGTTTTTTGTTTGAGTTTGCTGGTGGGGAATTGGTTTATTTACTTTTTCTCCCCACAAAATCCATTATTTTAGATGAAGTTGCATAATGGTGTGCAGCATGTAGGCAAACCATAGGAGAGGGAACTGAGCATGGTCAGTAACTCAACTACTACTTCATACACTTCTCTGTCTTCTTACAGATGCCAGCACACCAAATTCTTGCCATCCTAATCACTTTTTATGGTCCATCATGGACTATATTTCTATGTACTATTGGAGAAATATTCACTTCATAGGAGTGAAAAAATGAAGCAATTTTGAAGGGGACTTTGAGCAGAGCATGTTGTACAAGAAAGATCTTTCTTTTGTCCTCCTGTACTCCTGAGCAGGATGCAAAAAATTCTGCTTATGAATGAGCAGTAGACTGAATTCTACCATACAAAAGAGGTTGTACCCTTATTTAAGTTGGATCAAAACATCCCTATCGCATGCCAGTATAGGAATGACAGTTACCAAATCTGCATAATCAGCTCTTTTTGCCATGATTCCCTACCTTTTTCTAAGCCATGCTACATTCCACTCTGACAGTATGGAGCCCATGACTCCTCAGGACTGGAAAATCCCTGAGAAGTGCAGAAAGATCCAACAGAACATGGAAAACAGGCAGTGTGCAAAGGCAAGGAATACATTTCTTCATCTAAGAATTAACTGGAAAATTAGCCAGACACTTTACACATTTTAGTTTAGGAAAAGAAAAGGAAAAAAAAAAAAAAGCCTTTCAGGATAAGTTTGGCCCTTCTTTATGTGCTAATAAAGCCTAAACACTAACAGTAAACATCAAAGAGAGAGCTATTGCCTACCTCAACAAAGAGAGAGAAATAGCTGACTGTTTCAGTTTGGTATTTTACTTATAATGAGACAGTTTTAACTTCTGCTCCAAACCCCTGACTGCTGTAGCCCAGCCCCACAGAAGCCTTGGCTTCAGCAAAGCACTGGACCACCCACAGGACCCTGCACCCTTTGCTGGAGGCTTGCAGCAGGCACGCCCTCAGCATCCTCTTCAGCTGACAGAGGTTCCTGCTGTAACCCCTGCAGGTGTGGGTACCAGTTCCTATGGATTTGCTGAAGATACTTCATTTCAGTACAGACATCAGTCTGATAAAGGGACAGGGGGATAGATTTTTATGAACAACACATCTTCTATTGCGTGCTTGCTTGTTGAAATCAGTGAGTGAAGCATTGGGAGCTGCTGTGAAGAGATTAGACTTATCACAGGTGAACAAGAAGAGGGCTGTGAGGAGGAGATACCAGAAAAGACTCCTGGGGTCAAGGTCATAAAGGAGGCTTGCTTTTGCTATCATCATGTCTCCCTGTGTGCTGTCAGACAACTCAGGCTTTTCTGTATAGGGGCATATTGGTTGTAGGAGTAAGGGGAGAAGAGTTGGGAGTAAGAAGGTTTTCTTTCTTAGCTTCTGCTAAGTAATTAGTATTGACATGTTTTTGTTTCTGATACCTCAGGGATAACAGAGCTTTAGGAAATGGGTGGATTTCAGTTGCCTGTTTGCTCTACAGCTATAATTGAGAATTTCTTTTTCTAAAAGGGGGAAAAAAAAGGTGCCAAACGTGCCTCGGGAGAGGTGATGGAAAATATTGTGACACTAGTCAAGATGATTGCAAACACGGTAATGCTGAAATGTGTTCAGCTGACCTAACTAAGCATGAATAATACATCACTTCATTTGACTACAATATTACTGGTCAAATTCCAAACATATCAAGGTGATTTCAGTAGCCAAGTTGTTGTAGTATCAGATACTAACAGTTCAGATGTTACAAGGAAAATATGCAAAATATTATGTTTCTAAAGAAACAGTACTAAGCATTGTGATTCAAAGCAGTCTTACTTACAGGGCAAGCACCTTTCCTTCTCTAATAAAAAGTTACCAAAGACTGCTTTTTTTTTTTTTTTAATATCACAAGGTATAAAAAAAAAAAAAAAGAGCAGTTTCCTCCAAATTGCAAGATTTAAAGTCAACAAACTCTATGGAAAGGAGCAAGGAGGGTATTAATTTTAACAACAGATTACAATTAGAAAGTGACTACATCACTGATCATATTGACTTTTACCATTGAAACTATCCTTGTAAAAATATTTTTCTTAATTTAAAATTATCTTGAAGAGCAAATCTAATAGAAATAAAGAATCTTCACCAGCTACCAAGAAGTTGATTGTAGGCTGTAACACTTTCACCCAATTTACAATTACACGGCTGTATCTCCCTGTGTCCTCAGTCCCTAGATGTAAAGGGAGACTTAAGAAAGAAGCATGCTGGAAATGACTGTCAGATTGGACAGGCTGAATAAGCTTTTGTTTTGTATATGTGTCAGAACCCTGGGCAAAGGCAAACAAATATCAAATCTGGAAATCTACTGTTTGTGTGTATGTGTTCTGGTTTTTCATCAAAAGTGTATGTGTCTCATTTTTTTTGGTCTGAAGAACAAAGAACAGCCATTATTTTCATCACAGGTGCTAATTGCCTTCAATAGATACACAGTTCTGTTCTTTGGCCTTGTACTATGAATCCAGTATATAGTCTCATGAGACTCCATTAGGAGAATTCAGCCCAAGCCCTGAGTAAGTTAACAAAACATTAAGAATATTTACTCCCAAAACTGGGATTCTGAACTATGACTCTGAAATGGATTCTGTATGCCTATGCTGAATACTTTCTATCTAAATCAAGTGTTAAAACACATATTCATGAAAATAGTCAGTTGAGCAAACATGTCTTAACGGCGTTTTCAAATAAAAGCCCAAGTTATTATGCACCTACAATAAACAGGAGAAAGGTCTTTTGTTGTCATTGTATAGTGAGTTAATGGATTCCTATGAACACATTTAAATACAAATCTAAATCTATTAATGTAATGGAATTTTTGACATTATGTTGTATATCTCTCTTTAATGTAACTCCTGCCATTAAGTATAAGAGCCCAAATTTGGAAGAAAGATAAAAAATAAAAACCTTGGGATCTCTAAATCCTTGGTGTGAAAAATGCGGTTTGGAGCCCTGGACAACAGCAAACAAATACAACTATGGAATATATCTTCTAGAAACCTATTGCTCTTGTGTTCTATTTCTTCACCAGAAGTGTATGTGGTTCTTTAATCTGTGTGAATAACACGGAACAGTCATGTTTTCATAATAGATGTTAATTGCCTTGAATATATATGCAATTCTCTGCTTCTGCCCAGTGGTATGAATTCAGGATCCCAGGCCTATTCTTCCCATTCTCTATATATAGACTTTGCAGTCAAGAGAACTACTCTACTGAGTAGGAGTAACTTTTGTGCATTTACAGTTATGGGAACTGTCCCAGTAAAGAACAACATAGGCATTTTTCTCATTTGGTGTCTGAAAGTCATTTTTCACTGTTTCTCAGGTACATTTTCTCTTGGTGATTTTCTTAGTTCTCATTGTTTCTTCCTCAGTAATTTGTACACTGCTTTTAGGTGTCTCTTTCATATCTAAAATCTTAAAATACTCTTCTAAAAATTATGTTTACCTAGTTAATATGACAATGAGTGCTTCCACTGTGATATTTTTTCTACATTCCTGCCTTTCCAGTTACACACATGTGTGTGCACACTCTCATGAGTGCCATGTCAAATGGTACAGCAACTGGCTGAAAGGCTCTGCTGGGAAGGTTTTGTTACTTAACAGCTGCTCTCCTCCTTTAGCGTTATTCATGAGCCTGCCAACTTCTTTCTCTTCTGACAGTGAATCTGTTGTGCGCATGAAAGAGGTATGGAACTCCTCTCTATCTTTGAACACATGAATAAGAGAAAATATAGTGTTTATTAAACAGTAGACAGCATTATTATAATTTTTTAATCTTATAATACTTGTTTAAATTTCATCTTAGAGTGAAAGGAAAAGAGAAAATCTTGTTAAGTGATAGATACATTTATGAACTGTAAACCTTACTACATCAAACAACTAATATGGCACCAAATTACTTTAATATGGCACCAAATTACTTTTGCAATTAGGGGAATTTTTCTTTTTAGGAAAAAAAAAAAATCAACCCAACAGAAAATTAAACACATTCCCAGTCATTCTGGATATTTTTAGGTAAATCAAGCATTTGAGCTGTATTCATAGCTTTCATATAGATTTCTCTATGTAAGTAATTTAAATTAGAAAAGCAGCAACGATGTTATCTTGTTAAAAAAGCAAAATATACTTAAAAAAAATCAGCCATTCTTCAACATTCACGTCTGAAATTTTGGACACTATAGCTATAAGGAAAAATGAGCACATTCCTCAGATTCTTGCTCAGAAAAGTAATTTCTGCTCCTAGGAATCAACTTGGACTTCTGTTGTGCCTGGCAACCAAGTTAGATTTTTTTAACAAAAAGAGTAAAATTACACAGGAAGTGGTTTCTATTATCAAAAGATTTAATAAACATTATTTACTAAAATATATGGAAGGAATTTAAAAAAACCTGCTAAATGTAATTCAATACAGTCCAGAAGTGATGTAATTAATATTTTATAGAAATGTCTGTATTTTGAGACACATTAATCACACAGATTGCATTCGGAAAGCTGACAAGTTGATTTTGCTTTTTGCTTTACAGAAAGAACATTTATTTTCAGTTTTCTGAAAGCGTCATTTTAGCTTTGTTTGAAAAATAAAAGTAACAGTAAATTTCTAGTTCCAGTTAAATATATTACTTGGAGTACTTAGAGTTAATGGGATATCTAATGGTTGCCTTTTTGCAGAGGCTTACCAGCTGCAGGGCAGGTAATTTTTTTTGCTGAGAAACACCCCACAGGAATCCATCTATGTCCTGAGTCTTCATTGGGTTCAACTAAATTTCCTGTTTAGTCAGTGGTATATTTGCTGGTAACACCACCAGGATCCAAATTTCTCCCATCACACATGTATATGGTCCATTAACACAATAAAAAGCAAGGAATGAGTGACAAGTAATCCCCAGCAAGGCTGAGGCAAACCTACATCTAGAATACAGACATAGGAAGGACTCTTGACCAGATACATGGTTTCCCCATCTTACATTGCAATATGCAACCCACTGTAGACAAACGATTAAAAAAAATCAACTCCTCTGTCAGCTACCAAAAAACCCTTTCTCAGGGGAGGTAACCAGATTCTATGGCATTTGCTACACCTTTGCATGTCACATGAATTGCAGATATCTGCCTCAGGCTTTTAAAATTTCTTTCAAGAGCACTCTGCAGGAGTTACAATCACTGGTCACGGTACAGAAGCATGTATTAGTCTTGCCATTAAATTGCTGTGTAGAATCAACAAATTGCTTAGGGCCAGATTTAAAAAATATCAATACGTATATAAAACAGGGCACAAACCTATCCAGAAAACCGCTATCAACCTACTGTCAGATCACTCTGTGTTCTATTGTGCAGTGCATTCCCTTAGGAGTAAAGAGTCCTAAGGACATACGCATTCTTTTTGGTTTGATTTTTTTTTTTCACTGAGCAGTTACTATATTCTCTTTCATTTACTCTAATAGTTAAAGTGAGAATACTCTGAAAACAAGATTTACTACTTCAGCTTTCATAAATCTCAGAAAAATCAAGACCTTAATATAGCTTTCAGACTTCTGAGTAAATCAATAAGAAAATCACTACTGATTTTTTTCATTTCCAAAGTTACAAGATTCAACAGAAACTTTAGAGGTTAAGTCAGTAATATTTTAGTTTATCATCTGAGTAAATGTAATCTGTCAAATGACTGCTATATGTCCTCCTGGTCCAGGTGAGATTTCCCCTTGGTTCTTGGTAATTTTCAAAAGTATCACAGTCATCTTCTTCAATCTTGTTTTATTAATGCATTTTTAATAAATCTTCCAGAAGTATACAAATTGGGGGGGGGGGGGAGGGAGGGAGGGAGGGAGAGGGTTAAGCATGATCATCTTAGGGAATTTCATTAATGTATATACTATTTTTAAAGCCCTTTACATTTTAAGATAAATGTCAGTAGTTTAACTCAGTTCAGAGTATCTATATATGCTGTAGTCTAATTGAGCATTTTCACTCCATTTCCTCTCATTCAGATTCCTTGTCTGTTAGCACTACGGATAGAGTGCTACCTTGATATGGATACACAATTTTCAATTTATTTCTTTGAAACATAAGCCCTTTAAATCTCTGCCTTGTTTTCTAATTAAAGTCCTCCAATACATACTTCCTGAGGCTGAAGAATTAGGTCCAGGCCTGGCATTAAAAGGGGTAAACCCAGATCTAAACACAGCCTGCCTGGGAAGTGCTGCAAAAACTCAGTAGTGCATCCTCAGCATTTTAAATGGTGCATAATTCTGATGAGTAAGCCTTTCAGATATGTGACACAAGTAACATTAAAAATTACTCAGAGATAGGACAAAGTGTTCATTTACAGGAATATTTCCTATTGCTGAAGTTGTAATCATGGGGATTTTGAAGTAAGGTGGTTCAGCTGCTCAGAATCTCTTGCTCCTCCCTGCAATTAATATTTTTAAGTGAGCTGATGTCACTTTCAATACACTTTTAAAACAGAAAGCTGTTCTTATATGGTACATTTTGAAAATAAATTGATGGTTCAGCTAGCAGAAATACAATCCTGAAGAACTACTCAACTGTAAAGGTTTCCTTGGTCCCTCCACATACACTGAGTGCCCCGTGAGGGCTTGCTGTTATTGCCCTTTAATATGTTGGCAGAGTCAGCAGATAGCGTAGAAGTGGTACTAGGGAAAGTCAGCACAAAGTAATGTAATGTGAGAGAGCCTACTATTGCTGTAAATAAACTCCATTTTCCTGAAAATGAAAACAGTAGTTTCGCTAGTCATAACATACACCAAAAGACTCTGATTGTCAAATCCAGGATTTAGGACCAGGACTATTAACAAATTCCTAGATAAATCTATACATTATTATAGATATATATTATATATAATATTTCTATTATATTATATATATTACTATATATATTATTTTATATGTTATAGAGGAGTAATGACAATGCTACATTTTAAGTATTTTAACAGTACCAATAGCCATCAGCTTGCAACTGATCTCATAAGACCATTGCTATCATAAAATTCAGCCAATTTTGGCAAAATTCTCCTTTTAAAGGGTGAGACGATACTGTGCATGAGTAAAGTAAAGCAATGTTCCAAAGTTCCCCAAACAAGTTTTTAATAATCTTTTCCACACATATTTATTTTAAAATACAAACAAAACCAGGTTTCTGGTGGGATTGCTTAAGACCTTCAAGGATCTATGCTGAGCAAAGAAAACCTACTTTTTCAAAGGATTAACTTATCACACAAGGAATTTCTATTCTTGCTTTTTAGTCACTTTCAAAAATAATACAAGCCTGTAAAACCACATTCTGATACTGTCACCTCTAGCAGTTTTTACCCAGTATTTGACATTGACATAGTTTTCACAAATTTCTTTTCAAAAATAGAAACAGTGAAAGTCTTAAAAAAGAAAAAAAGAAAAAAAACTGGCTCAAGCTTAACCTGCTGAAGACGGCAGCACAGAAGTACACTAACAGAAATGAGCAAAACACTTAACTAAAACCTTATTTGAACTCTAAGTAGGACAACGTTCTTCTATATGTCAAAAAAGTGGTTAGTCCAGGAACTTATATCTCTCCCCTCATAACTGGCAATGTAAATAGTAAGAAACATTTCCTACTGTCTCTGGATTCCTAGAAGAATGTGTAGATTCCTTTCATAAGAGGACTTTTCAGACAAGAGTAGAAATGTGACCTTTTTGCTCCTACTTATGGTTTCTATCCAAGAAGTCTTACATCCTCCCAGCAGTACAAAATGCTCAGTAGCTGGTTTTGAGAACACTTCACCTGGGATGCAAGCAACTGTGTATTTTTAAGTTCAAACAATTTTTTCTTGCAGCCCCAGTAGCCTGACAGCAGGGCTCTGTCCATGACCTAGTGTCACAGCAGTATTTGTCAGGTTGAATTCTTCAGTCTACTAAGCTTGGATTAAAAGGGACCTAAAGGTGTACAAATGACTAGGTTAAGGAGACTCTCTGGCCTTGTTCTAGGCACCCCCTGGAAGGCAGCAACGAGTGGCTTCTCCTTCTTCCAGAAGCTACCTGAGGTCAAAGCAAGCCCCAGAACAAGCTAGAAGTCTTCAGTAAAAGCAGCAAAACTACAGATCTTACAAGCCACCACTGATCACGGAGTGAGTGACACTCCTGGTTACATTCCCTAAAATAATCTTGGCAAGTCCCTGTGGCAGGGACAGCAAGGAGAGAAAAAAAGTTGCCTTTGGCACATTGCAGGATTCCTTCCTGTCAAAGGAATTCTTAATACCACATTTAGTAATGCATTGGAGTTTATGCCATTTTAACATGTACTGGGGATCTGTTGGGAAGATTGGAAAATGCACATGAAAGGTCAACAAAGCTAAATCATTGGTATTTTAGTGGCACTTGCTTACCTGGCAAGAGGTGACTCAGAAAAGGGATCAAGGTTCATAGCAGATAACATCTGAATACAAGTTCCAGTGTGATGGTTTAAGGTAATCTTTGCACAGGTAGGGGATTACCTGTAGTTACCCGCACCAGCAGGCCCTGCTTTGAGCAGGACATTGCTCCAGACAAGGTCTAGAGATCCCTTCCAAACTAAATGATTTTCCAGTTTTACAAATATCATTCACTATAATACCACTGCTAATACTTTGAAACTCATGTTTGCTAATGAAAGTACTAGAAAATCTGTATACCCTTTCAGAATTTGCATTTTAAATCATAATGACTTTGGAAAGAGTTGCAAGCTTGGGCAGAAGTCTGGAAATCTTGTTTCACACTTTACTTTTTACTTCTCTAGGATACATCAGAAACATAGTAACAGCTGACCTGTTTATGCTTTCTATGTATTTGCACTGTAGATTATTTGGATTTACTAATCTAAATACTGGACTCTTTAGTCTAGTAGTCAAGAGAATAACAATTATAGGTTGCTGACTTTATTTCAGTAATCAATTTGATGTGAAGTAGTATTTCAGAAGAACCAAGAAAATTACAAATATTAGTACAATGTGACAAATGTATCTGAAAAGAAAGAAGATCAGTAGGAATGTGGAGAATTTTTAAGTTTTATTTCAACATTTGCTAAATGTCTTTCAGAATTGCTTCAATTTATTTCATTAAGGCATTTTCAAAATGAAGGTTTAAGCCTTTTTTGTAGCAATTCTAATGAGTAATTGAAAACTGTTTTAAATGAAAAAAACCTTAGAAGAGTTTATTTAACTGGTTGAAGAAATAAATTCATTTTCTTCATATATATAAGATACTAGGAATTAACCCAACGTTCTTACATTTTTTTGTCTCTTTGAAAATAAAAGCCAATCTATATTTTCCCAACATGAGCTTCCACCCATATTTTATGCAGATTTACTGACACATTCATTGGGTTCTGGATGGATTATTATCCTGTATCTATTGAAAGAAAAACCCTACCACTTGCTCAGCTTAAGAGACACAGTGGATAAAAATTATCGAACTAGGTAAATGGAAAGTGAAACAAGGTGCAGATATTTAAATATAACAATACTGGATCTTTAGAATGGCTTACCAAAGCATGTGGAATTTTCTATGCAAACAAGACTTTACTGTTCTTTAAAATATGCTGTAATTCAGCTGCAGTTCTGGTCTGTGCTATGAAGGTGCTGCGACCAAATGATACTTTTCTCTGGTCTTAAAAAGTCAGTGAATCATAGAATAGTTAGGGTTGGAAAGATCACCTAGTTCCAACCCCCCTGCCATGGGCAGGGACACCTCACACTAAACCATGCCACTCAAGGCTCTGTCCCACGTGGCCTTGAACACCACCAGCAATGGAGCATTCACATTTACATAAAAATCTGGCCCATAAATTTCAGCATCAAAGGCTTCTCAGCAAGCAGCCACAAGAGCTTAATCAGTTGTTGCAATTGATTAGAAATAGTGCTTCTGTGTAGATTTTTACATCTAAAACTGACCCTGTCAAAATCAAATATCAAACTTTCACTTCCAGAAAAAAAAAAGTAAATGGAACACAGTGGAGATAAGGAATCACCCAGGAGAATAAAAAGTTTTATTCTGTGACTAAGCATTAAATTAGTAGCAATAAATATTTACAACAGACTAGTTCCACAAAGACTTGAAGCTCCATTCTGGTTGGAGACTTTGGTTCATAGCAGTTCAGAATTTCACACTCTACCTTAATTTATTCATGTAAAAATGACTAACATTACCATTGCACTGCAGGAGTTCATTGTATTTTACTGCAGATATTTATATTCGTTTAACTCTGTTCATTATTGTGGCAGTGTAATGTATACTTTTGAATATATTAATCACAGCTATAAAGGACATAAAGGAAACAGAATATGATCCTGTGATAATATATTAGAAGCTTAATTTCAATTTAATATGCTCTAAAATCAGATAAATTATAGATAAAAAGCATTTAATTAAACTGATTGCTGTGGCTGTACCCACTCTATCTTTGTTAACAGCACACAGATGCAAATATAATTTCCCAGACCCAGTCCAGTGTCCTGGCCTTGAAAAAGTTTTGGAAGGACCACTGTGAACTATCCCACAGGTGACCTACAACCGGAAGCTTTTATATTGTGCAAAGTTCAGTAAACTTCCCTGCCTTGGGTAACTCCTGTGATCACTGCAGTGTGCTCTAAATAGAATCATAGAATAGATAGGGCTGGAAAGGACCTTAAGGTCATCCAGTTCCAACACCCCTGCCATGGGCAGGGACACCTCCCACTAAACCATGCCACCCAGGGCTATGTCCAACCCTGCCTTGAACACCACCACAGATGGAGCATTCACAACTTCCCTGGGCAGCCCATTCCAGTGCCTCACCACCCTTACAGTAAAGAATTTCTTCCTTATATCCAATCTAAACTCCCCCTGTTTAAGTTTGAACCCATTGCTCCTTGTCCTGTCACTACAGTCCATAATGAATATGAATCTAGGTATCTTTTTTTTGCTGTCCTTCAGAATCCATTCTGAAACAGAATGACAGCCAGACAGCTTTAGGGCCACCCTCCATCTTTAACAGATGGATAAGCAAACTGGGGCAGATCTAGCATGCCTCACCTGACTCATATGTATGTGCAAGAAAAGAGCAAGCCTGCTTCCCTCTGTAGACCAGCCTTCAGTTATAATGCAGAACAGCCTCACTATTGTAAAGTGCCAGGCATGGATAAGAGAAGCTAGCACCAACAACACAGCACTTCAGACCTGACATGGCCAGAAGTGTTTGGTAGTGGTTGCAGTGCCTGGACATGGAAGAAGCATATGTGTGCACATTGCAAATCAAGTGTTAAACATTCCTCTTTGCAGAAAAATTAAGGAACCTGCTGTCACATTTCATCAGTCACCTACAGCCAAACTAACAAGCCAATATAGGGTGCCTGCAAAGAGTGCTTCTGTGTTCTCTCACTTTCAAGCAGCTCAGGTGCCACAGCCAGTTATACTAACCAAGTTCACCTTCTTCTGTCCAGGTATTCTGCTCTTTTTGACGCACATAGTGCAGCACTCTCTTCCTGACAGCCAGAGAGACATTCGTAACGTCAAGTTACCTACCTGTCCTGCAGATGGTTCTGTCCTTGGGCTATAGATCATATGGCCCTAGCAAGTCTGTCAAGGTCCACATGGGCAGTTACCAGTAACACTCCCTTCCTAAACTTCCTTATTCTCAGAGGATACACATTTGTAATCCGTACTAATGGAGTGCTTTGCCAAGGACCTGGTGGCATGGGGAGCTAGGCCACAACTGGCTCAGACATGGCCCTTACTCAAATCTGGCATATAATCCTACTATTGTCCCTTTGTCCAAGATCACTTACATGAAAAAGGCAGCAGTGTCCTACTGCCCCCGTAGGTGGCCAGGAAACCCACCTCCCCTTCCTAGAGTTACCTGCTGCTTTGCAGAGCCATATCCTGTTTTACTAGTGAGGTTGCAATGAGGAGGTGAAGCAACCAGAATGTGACCAGAATCATGTGCAGAAAATCCCCAGGGAGAAGGATACTAACTTGTGCTTCAACAAGCCCATGACTCAAGCCAAGGCCAGAAGAAGGGGGAGGTGCCTGACAGGATGTGTAGCTAGGGTGGAGAGGGCCTGATCACGACCAGATCATGCCGTGTAATCATAACAGGGACCTGCCAGGTGATTGTTTACCAATCTCAATGATGTGTTTGCATAGAACCACTTGAACATGCTGCCATGGCAGCTAATCCAGGCTGGTATAGGAGGGAGGAGGAGGGTTGTGTGAGCAAGTCACCTGCTGATGCCTGGGAAAGTCTATGATTCTTGGGAAAGAAATTTTAGTACTGTAGTCAGTCACAGCAGTAACCTGGCTGCAGCACAGCTTGCTACCAGCTGAAGTTGCTGTCTGACCTGCTGTACCTACCACTGCTTCTTCCCAGCACAGAGAATGGATCCTTCCATGAGCAGTTCAGAAGTCCCCTTTGCCCAGGAGAAATGGGGAGCAGATGGATAGGGAAGGGGTGAGTTTTTTCTGAAAGGTTCCCCTTCTCCTCAAGAGCAGTATGTCATACCTTTGCCTTTGTCTGGCTAGAACTTGCCCATCATTACCAGATGACCCAAATCTAAGCAGAGTCACAAACCCTTGCTCCCCACTCCCAAAACACCAAACGTACTCATCACAACTCATCTCCTTTTCAGATGTTGAGCTGGTCCAAGTGTCATGGTTTCAGCTCCTTATGAAGGGGAGAGGAGGAGAAAGCAGCTACAGTGGGTCTTCTGGATTCTGGAGACATACCTGTCTTCCTTGAACTTACAGTGTAACTCTAGCTTTGTGAAGAGCCATCTTTGTGAGCAGAGCAGCTCTGCCATGCTCAGAATAGAGTCCTGTCAGGAAACCTCCTTGCTAAAGCAGAAATGAATCCTCATCTCTATTTGTACTGATGAGTGTCTGAGACTCTTCTGAGCTCAGATTGCTCCTTGGTGATTTGCTGCTTATGTGGAGACAAAAAGCTGGGACCAAATTGCTTTTTACAGCGTGTATACTTGAGGATGGTGAATGAGTACCAGTTGTGAGGGCATGGTGGGATCTAAGGAGCTACGGGGATTGGAACTAGATGATCTTAAGGTCCCTTCTAACCCTAACTATTCTATGATTCTATTCTTTGATTCTATCAGGATTTGGCAGACTTGCAAGTGAGCTTCACTCTGTTATGTTGTCCTGTTTGTAGGCAGCACTGGGATGCAACTGTGCGTGATGTGCAGCACTTCTGCCTGCACTGATTCTTAGAAAGGGGACTTGAGGTCCACTCCAGCACACTTCAGTGCCTAAGCAATGAAGTCTATCTGTGTCTAGGACTCTGATCAAAAATCCACAATGCTCCAGTTTGACAGAACAGATGAACTCTGAAAAAACTGTTCCTGCTAAAAATGTAGCACACCGTCATTGTAAAAAATAAGTCTGACCACAGACTTCAGGTCAGATTTGTCTGTCTCTTGTTATGTGGCTGCTGACACCTGTACAAACCGTGGTTTAGGTTCTGGACGTGAGCTGGGAAGCAGGAAGCAAGCAGGCCTGACACTGAAAAAGAACAGCTTACCTGGCTTTTCCTCTCTCATTCCTCACCATGCAAATCATGACAAGGGAAATGAAATGTTAGGATGCAGTGAAATGACACAGGAACTTACAGAAGAATGCTGTTCAATCACAGTTGGAGCTAGAAAGACCTTCAGAGTAAGCATATTTTGTTTGAAGAGAGCCATGCTAATTCCTTGTTTACATGATAGGCAGAGCTGTAGCGGAGCTCCAGAGGAAAACAAACTTCTAGGCTATATTGATGTTGCATACCCAAGCTATTAAAAAATATAATGCCAAGAAAATCATAATACGATGTGAAACCAATCCATATAAATCTTTCATATTGTATATGTCCTCCCTGAGACGATTACAATGGATATGTGGTATTGCTGAATTGAATATTCTTTTATATTTATTTAGTAGAGGACAGGTACAGCATACTGAATTTATACACTGAAAAGTGCTTTTCAGGCTTGGGAGTTCGTGTGTAAGAAATTATCACTGTAAAGATACTGCAAACAAGCTCATAACTTGTCGTGCAAAGATGGCTTTGAAATTAAGAAAAATATGGGACAGAATTGTATCAATTTCAAGTTCAAAATTGTCAATTTTTACCAAAACTGCAGTTTTAAAAAAGGGTATGAATAATTTTCTGGACATTCAAATAAACCGATACAGCTCATCTGTATCACATTCCAGTTAATAACAAATACAGGGCTTTTTTCTGCAGATATTGCTATAATCGGGTAAACTTTTTATAACAAAGGCTAAGTAATGCTTTTTGTAGGATAGCTCTAAATAGCTGGCAATTGACACAGTACATTCCTGAAGATGATCTTGAAATTTCCTTGAAGTTGGCTCCATTGGAAAGAAAGAAATTTGACACAGAGAGGGGGAAGACAGAAGAGGCAAAAGATCAGAAACTGAATGAGAAATGGGCAGTGATTGGTTCAGGAATCCTCTGGAAACCTAAAATGCTGTATACACCAATCTGCTCTTCTGCTTGCTTCCTATTCCTTCCCTGAAAGACTCATGTATTTCCCCACGTTTTTTCTATTGCAAAGACAAAACCCCCTTAGTTTTTTTGCTTGGGGGCTCTTTCTTAGTGACATTGCTTTGATTGCATTTGCAGTACTTTTCTTGTAATAGAAGGTGGCATGAAAATGAAATGCAGAGGAGAGACCAACCCTTTGGATAGGGCATTGTAAAGAAGACATTCATTTTCTTATTTCAAAATGATCATTTTTGTTCATCAAATACAGTATTTGATTCTTTTCTTACTGAAATAAACTCTCAGACATTTAAGTAGTCAAGCAGCTTTGAACTCAGAGCCACAATACCAGTGCAGGATTTTTTTTTTCTCTCACACATGCTTAATTTTATCATTTTCTTCACTGTCACTGGTTCATTTTGAATCCATGGTCAGATTAGGAAGTTTGATACAGAGTATTTTCAATTAGAATGTATTTCTCTGTCATTACAAAAAAAGAATTTCTCCAAGTATTGTCAGTAAAAATCATAGAGCTCTAGATGATTTCACCTGGGAATTTTTTAGTATCCTTCCAATTAGTCAGTCAATAGGATGTTCTTATGACAGTTTATTCTTCTCTAGGGATTTCCTTTTATGCTCTTCATCCAAGATGTTTCCAGAAGAGGAAGAAAGCTTTTGAAGCATCAGCATAGCATTTATGATGACTAATATGCATTTCATGCTATGAATGATAAAGAAGCAACTGCATAGTGATTTGCTCTTTTCTTATAAAATATTTGCTGTCTTTTAGTTATAGTGAACTACCTCTTTTGGCAAACTCAGACAAATTACAAAGGTAACCAACTACCTTCACTAACTGACACCAAGTATTTTTCTAGTGATAGTAAAAGTTATGCATACTTCCAGTTACCTAATTAAATAAAAATTCTTATTCTCTGCATAATCAAAGCTTCTATTAATCATATCAACAGGTTTTGTTATTATACTTTTTATTAGATTCTAATGCCCCCCGTATAAATTAGGCTGTCACTGTCTTTATATTCCAATATACCCATAAATTTACCTGCAGAAGGTAACATAGGGTGCACATCCCAGAGAGTTCACATGATTATATTGCCACCAATTTTATTTCAATCTAGGGAAAAAGTCTAACAATAAAATCATTAAAAGGTTCTTCAGGGAGTTAATTGTCTTTATATTATATTAAACTTATACTTTTGCATTACTTTAATTGCAAAAATGTCTTATCACCCCTACACTGGCTTGTCAAGAGGAACAGGTGGGAAAGATTCAGAGATCAAAACCAATGCAGCTCAAAGCTTGATGTTACAGGCAACATAGACACAGCTGGCTCAAGCAGCATGGAGCAGTGGACTTTGGCCTAGACATAGCTAATATCAAGAGTAAAGAACAGTCATTGGGACTGGTGTTCTGTGTCATAAGTAATCTGCCCCTTGTTTTGCCTGCATTCAGCCTACTAACTCATTGGCTGTAGGGTAAGCTGGACCAGCTTACCACATCAGCAGAAATATGGCTCATTCAAAGCAAGACAAAAAAAAAAAAAAGATAGTATAAAATAACAACTAAAATACTGTCAGACTAGTGAATTGAATTGTCACCTCTCAGCCTACGTTTTATGTAAGGGATGAAGTGGAAATATATGGAACAGAGAGACAAGGAAAACAGGACTGTCATTTTTAGAATCTGACTGGTATATAACATGAAGCCATACTTTGCACTGAAGGGGGCAATTAGGTGAACTGCATGACAGATTTACAGACGATTTCAAAGCACAGTTCTACAAAATCTCATCCTCCCAGATGAAATCATGAAAGTTCAAAATGACCAGGAATGAAACAGCAGAGTTTTAGAAAAGCTATTAAGTTGAAAAATAACAGAAATGTATTCACACAGCCATAAAATCAGTCAGAATTATTCAACGGAGATTTTTATTAAATAAATGAAGTACATTTAAAGCCAAATTCTCACCCTTGGACAAAGCTCAAGTAGATCTGCCTTTCACAAGCAAACCCTAATAAATAAGCTGGTAAACAGCATTTTCCTACTATGCTTATTTTTTCATAGTCCACTGCAACCTAGAGGGTGAACCAGTGAATTTGCATAGTGACATACAGTTACACAAAACATATTTTTGCCTCATTCTAAGTCCTGTGAATCATTCTGAAGAAGAAATGACAACAAATAGCAATGACTGGCATGTACAGTTTCTTTTAACGTGGCATCACCTACACATAGTGCAAGATGTTATTGTCCTGGGGGGCCCTGACTACATAGGCAAGCATTCAATCACCAATATACCCTTTTGAGTCTAATGTATGCTACCATATTATTCAAATCTTAGATGAAACACCTCAGTTTAGCAATAAAAGTCTGGTCACAGCTCTGGAGAAGAAAATAAAGTTTAATTTTAAAAACAGACCTGGCAGAAGACAGTTGTTATTTTGCATAATCTTTTTTTTTCTTTTAGGGAGTTTTGCTCTCAAACCAGCTGTTTTCTTTTTCTGATTTTTGGTTATTCAGAATAGTTCTTGGAATAGCAAAGAGCTGATACAGAAAGGAATTCATAATAATTCAGAAACTTTCAATGAGGAGGAAATGCTTTTCTTTTAAAAGTAACAAATTTAAATCATGCAGTGTTTTAGCATTTGATGGTTCTCCTTCAGAACAGTTTTTGTTCTGGAGAAAATACTCCATGAACACTAAATATTTTAAGATACTTCTAAAACAAAATTAAAACACAAAACAGTAGAGATTTGTTGGAGGCTCCAGAGCCATGGAAAAACAAACAAAATATTTAAATTCATATTTACATCCCCTCAGTGGCAGGAAAAAGGAACTCTCTTAAACATGTGCTTTGCCTTTTATTTCTGAACCAAAAAAAAACCCACTTTACATCAAAAAAATTACACCCCTTCAAAGATGTGCCTGTAATTTTTCTTCATAGCAACTGCCCACAATGACTGTCAACAGTACCAAAGTTTCAGTCACCAGACCCAGGAAAGCATTCCTGGCAGAAGGTCCTTGACCCCTCTCCTGTACAAAGTCAAGCAGTGACCTTAACCCACGAGGTCCCCTGTAAATGTCTGCTCATTGGGACCATTCCATTAGCTTCACCCTGGGCAAAACACCCACAGACTTCCAACAGTGTTTTATCTACACAAGCACTTCAGGGCCAGGACTTGATTACCAACATAATGCTTCACAGAGAATAGTGACTAGTCATCCATTCACTGTTTTCCAATGTGTCTTTCACTAGGACATCTAGGCAGCAAGTCCAAGGTCAGTGAAGGTGTTTCCCATTCAGTTTTGCTACTATTATCCTATGAAATATTTCCCCTAGTTCCATTAACTAAATGCATGTCTTGAGGAAAAGTATGCATAGTAAAAACTTTGCTTATGTAAATGATCAATTCACAGGCATAGGTAAAGTTTTAGTTAGTGATCAGAGCATGCAGCGCTTTGCAAAAGATTTGGTCCTAGTAGAAGTCCATGAGATCACTTGCGTTAATGTTGGGTTTGGGAATTACAGTCCCAAAGTGTTCAGCTTTATTCTGCAAGGCCAGGTGATATAAGTGGGAATGATGCTGCGATGCAGAGCAGCGAAACAAGAGTTGAGTCTGAAAAAAATGCAAACTTTCCATGATTGCCTTCTGTTGTGCTTGTTTGGGGTTATGCTACCCAGCAGTTCACTGCAGGTGTTCATACAGCTGTGTGATACCATTTATACAATTATGAGTGTCAGTTCATTGGTGTTTCCAGACCCTCATCTAACTGCCTTCCTTTTGTCCCCTATTGTGTCTGAGCTATGTACTCTGTGGTTTTGTGTTCATGAATAAACTAAGCATATAAAAGATTGCAAATAGTCTGAGAGCTTTGCAAAGCTCAAATATAATTAAGATTTGGGGTAAGGAACACCCAAAGTTTATAGGTGCAGAGTTGCTGCCAAGGGGAAGGAGGCAAAATAGCACAAAATAGCACTTCTTTCAATTATTGTTAAATGAGTTAAATTTCCAAAAAGAGTAAGCATACATGCTCATATTTGTTAAATGCATCATAATTAGAAAAATTCTAATATATGTGATTAAATCTTTGATGATTATAACAATTTAAAAGCCTAAAGGGAGTGGGGGGAATGGACTGCGCTAAATCAAGATGGAGTTCTACTTGCGACTGTGAGCATAGGCTCTAAGGAAGAGGTTTGGGGCCTCCAGAGAGGTGCACCACCTCTTGTTCTGTGAAGCCCCCATAACTGAGAAACTGCATACACTTTGTAGTGTCAGGCATGCAGTAACATAAGAAATAAAAACCACTATGATTTTTCAAAATGCCTGTGTGCCTGCTTCCTGGTAAAACAGCAGTGCCAGAGGTGCAGATGCTTTTGAAACCTGTAATAGTGGAGACCACACAAAACTGTTTAAGGCTTAAGTACCTGTACAATCTGTCCCTTACTGCCCAATTTTTACAAAACCTTTTTAGCTAAAGATACAGCTTTCATTCTAATGAGTTTCCTGTCAAACAGGGGCTCACAGTCTAGCCATATTGCATCAAATTTGCCCTTATGCTGACACTTTGATAAGCTAGAAATCCAGTTCTGATGAGAAATTGTGTGATAATCTCTGGCAAACATTCACAAATAAAAACGAGAAGTGGGGACAGAGGTGTAATGTACTGCTTCCAGCGTTTAGAGACCGCTCCTGCTAGAGACGTCCGAGCAGCACATCACGCTCTTGCTTTCTCTCCCTTGCTCTCTCTCTCGCCCCCTCTCTGCTTCTCAAACACAGTTTTAATTTTGGGAATCAGAAATGTAATGAAATACATCCCATAATTTAAGGTTAATTTAGCACTGAGTTAAAACAGAAAGTCTGAAACCAACAGTATACCTCAGTCTTTAGCATAAATCAGGAGTAAAGAGCTGGGAAATCAGACCCCATAATCATAATGAATCAGAAATACTGAGCATGATCAAATCAAACCATAGTTTAAATATGTGTAAATTAATTTTATCATTCAGTTGATTTATTTGATTTATTTTATAATGACACTTCTTGTCAAATCACCTTCATTACTTACTTTGTTAACCTAGGATTTTTTATCAGACAAAGAGAACCGAGGACTGTATCTAAAGTTATTTCTTTGGTTGGCCATACTTGGGTTGGTTTTTTTTTTTTTTTTCATTTAAAAAGCACAAATTCTTGAACTGTCTTTTCCTTGATGCAAGATGCAATCAAGCTTCCCAGGATGCTTACAGCTCTTAGCACACTGTTAATTACAGCAGGTGACAGTAGTGACAGACACACTCCCAAGCACCTTCTTCTCCAGTGAAGCACACAGTTGATGTATGCTGTCACTGGCTGCTTCAAGCACCCAAAAGAAAAAAGGAAAAAAAACCCAAACCAAAAAAGGCTAAAAATCCAAGCAGAAGGTAGCATCCACATAACTTTTGGACCCTGATGGTTAATTAGCATTGTGGGAACAATTCAAATATTCTGCTCATAATTAGATGCTGGCTGAATAACTGTATGTATTGTTTGCTTGTTCCTTCTAGAGATGCATCTTGTAAAAGATGAGAATAAAAACCATGTACAGTTGAGATAAGGACCAGTGTTTGTGGGACAATATCATAGAGTTTATATTTTGAGTTTAAAAAATATGTTGTACCTATATGTTCATTAAACTAATTAGTAAATGACAGATGGAATACATCAAAACCATGAAAAATGGCTATAGAGTAAAACTTATGAAGACACACAAATTACTTTTGTAGCCTAAATTTAATTTTGAAAACTGCTGAAAATTGACTCAGAGTTGAATTTCCAGCCCTCAGGTGTTTAAGAAATGTTTTGATAACTAAAGATGCACATAGGCAGTCACTGCTGAGCATTTAAGCAACTACTACTGTTGAGTATTTTTAAGTATTCCACTAGGGTCCAGATTTCCAAAAGGACCTCAGTCATATTGTTTCTAACAGGCAATGTCCTATAAATTGAGGACCATCTCTCCAAAGAAGGTATGTTAGGCTGTGCACATAGGCATTCTTAGATTAAGGAATACTGGAATTGATGTAGGTGTTTCAAAGTGCATAATGAAAATCGTTCACCATTAGAACAGTAAGAGACATAAGACTTAAATGGTAAGAAACATTTCATACTTTCCAACTTGTTCAAGAGAAAATAGTACTAAAATAACTCAAATCTGTTCCATAATTCTCAAATAACCTTGCTGAAGATCTTAATCGGCAGGAAAAAAATGGGTGCTTTTATGAATACAATTAATAAGAAACAAGGCATCAAGTTCTAAGTCCTAATCTCTTATGTTTGCTCAGTAGGGTTTTATTTCTGTTGAAACTCAGTTTGGAGTAAATACTAGATTCTCAGATCCAGTGGCTCCATCTTCTAGGAGGAATTTTGAAGGTGCCAAAGGAGGAAAATAGGCAGAAAAGGGCAGTGTGCTAGGACTTTCCTGCATGTCTTATCCTGCTCAGCTGTTCTATCTCCTATCAGAAGCATAGAGCTGGATTCTTATTTCAGTGGTGATCCAGTTAGTTCAAAGGAAGTTCATGATAACTTCACTGATGAGCATAGAGTTTTGAGAATCAGTCCCACAGTGTGTCACATTGCAGGATGAAGGAAAGGGAAAAACTGCTTACAAGGAGCTAAGAGGGAGAAATGGGAATGCATGTATTGGAAGTGCCTTTTTATTAGAGCAGAAACTCCTTGACTTCCTGCCTCCCTCTGAAACTGAGAGGGAGAGATACAGGATAGAAATAGAATTGAAAGGAAAACCTTTAAGGCATCTTCTGGTTTATCTTTAATTGCACTGTGAAGTCTATTTTCTACTTTTCATTATCTATGTATTTCACTAATACAAGGCTAGTGAAGAATCTGAAGAATAAATGTACAAAATTATTAAATTTCTCATCAGCTTTAATTAACATTTTAAATGCATAATTCTTATTATCTCTGAATAAATGCAAGGATGACTTTTTTCTTTTTTTAATGTTCTGTGTGAAAAATCTAAGTGGAATATTTCTATTCTTTAAAAAAACTAACATGCAGACTGTACCAAAGTAACAAAATACATGAATTAAAAGAAGTAGAATAAATATATTAGTTATCATTTACCTGTGTGCTGTGATATTGCCCAGTCTTCGCATTATGAAACAGTACTGAAAATGCTGCAGATTGTGAAAGGAGCTCTGATGAGTACTATTAGCACTCAACATACGTAGTACAAAGCTTCATGTCTTTTAGTTTATTGTTCAACAAATTTCTATTTATATTACTCTCCAAATCTGAAAATATTCTTTTATCTCACCTTTCAATTTTCAGATAGCACTATCTGCTCTGAAGATAAACAAATAAACAATTTATGTCCGTGTCTGTGAGAGCACCTTTAATTGCTAAAGTAGGAACAAAATCTTCCCAGCCTCATTCAGAAGCACACTTAAATTGGCCTTGGGTTTCTAACACTGCAGATATATAGGTTATTAAAAAATTACCAGCTTTGGGGTTGCAAGAGCAAACGATAACAAAAACACTTATATTGATTTTACGGTTGGGAAAGTCCTCTTCACATTTACCTAAATTAAATAACTTCAAATTTAATCCTGAACTATTTCTTCATTTGTCTTTACATTCCACTGGGTAGATCTGAGGACAGGGGACTAAATTTTTCATATTCTGAGTCCACTACAGGGAACAACTCTACCTCACACTGCAGCAGCTTAAGGAAAGCTGCATGCTTGAGCAACATCTTGCTGCAGTGTATTGCAGCTGATCAGAAGTGCACAGCTTACAGTCCTGCTAATATGTTAGCTGGGACAGACTTTAAAAAACACAAGGAATGCAGCAACTCTTCAGTAGCGTGTCCTAAGCATTCACTGAGTAATATATCACCTCTGAAAAGACCATGCCTCTTAACTCCCTGACCTAAACCGATGCATAGAGCTGCGCTATACAGTTCAAAGATTGTCACAGGCAGTTGCCATTTTAATACAATGTATGAAATGGGCCCTTCACTTATACTGGAATCATATTTACTAAATCCAAAAGTTATTTTCTCAAATTTTATTTAATAGGTTACATTTTTTTTCTCCCAGTTTCAGAGTCCTATTTGTACATTTACTTAACATTGATATAAAATGGGAAAATTACAACTGACAGGCACTGTAGGATTGCAGTAATTATTTTAAAATAAGGCTGATTTGTTCTACTGCTTCTTTCCCTGAGGCCAATAACTGGAGGCTAGTTATACTGCAATTCAACAAGCCAGAGGAAAAACACCTGTTGCATAGGATTTTTCTCTATTAAAATGCAATGAATAATTCAACATGAATATTTTAAAAAGCAGCACTGTTATCATGCCTCTGAGTTCTTAAGAAAGTGTCTGTAGCTGAAGAGAGAGGGATAGGTCAACCCAAAATATTGTCCTATCTGGTATATTAGTCCACCTACTTTGTTAGCTTTACCAAAATCACAACTGTGCTTTTCCCTGTCATTGACAGAGCAATGATACAGCTTCACTAGACTCATTGAATCATAAAATAGTTTGGGTTGGAAAGGACCTTTAAAGATCATCTAATTCCAACCCCCTGCAATAAGCAGGGATATCTTCAACTAGATCAGGTTACACAGAGCCCTGTCGACCCTGGCCTTGAATGTTTCCAGGGGTAATGTTCCATTGATTTTCTGCATTATATTATTACATACATACATGTAAGTGAGCTGAAAAACCCCAACTGAAAAAGATGATGGATTTGTGCAATGATTATTCCAAATAAGCAATTCCAAACCTAAGACAGAGTAATTAAGGTGAATTTTACAATGTTTCTTCTGAAATAATTTCCCATTTCACTGATTTCAACAGGTAAGTTCCTACTGGATGCAGTGGAACCTAGACATAAGTTATATTTCAGGTCAGTGATTCAGCTTGTTTCACAAAAATTCCTTTATTGCTAAACCTTCATGAAAGACATAAGTTTTGTGCATTGACATTATTAAGCATACATCACCTTGGGTTTACCAAAACCTCAGAAGATAATACAGGGCTCAAATATGCCAACTGACTAATAGAAAATTATGAGTATCCTCCTTAAACATATATCAGGATTGCTCAGGAGCTTGCAGCACTGAGCTCTCATAAAAGAAGAGAAAGTTTCTTACCAGTACAAATAGATATAAAGTAAATAAATATATTTATTCTTCTCACACAGCTCTAATAATCTGAACTCCCATTTGTTTCAAGGTAGGGAAGCTGCATGCTTTCAGCCTCAAGGAAGGATCTACAGAAATAGAGGTAGAGGAACTCTATTCATTATTATTAGTAACCATAATAATAGTTTTACATCCTGTTACTCATTGAGCACTGGCTAAGCCATCCAGACTCTGTCATGGTTCAGTTTTAAGGCGCATCCTCCTGAAATTCAAACTGAGGCACTGTAAATATAAATTACTACAGCTTCCACTTCCAAAAGCTCATTCACTCAGAATATGACTTACAGGGACAAATTACATTATTTTTTCTGTAGGTTTACCAATTTACTGGAAAGACAATCTATAGTACCCATGATTCAAAAGGGAAATAATGCTTTCATTCAGATGCTGCATATTGGCAGATCAGGCAGTGAATTCAGTAATATCTTCAGTGATTTTTAATATCCTTTCACAAACCAGTGATTAAATCCATAGCCTGAGAGAGTGGCTTAATCCTGATTAGACGCGCACGAAAATGCTCGTATATAGGGGAAGCAGAAACTTTCCTGCAGCAGGAGTGATATTCTTAATTGTCCTTATGATTTGCAGTATTAAAAAATACTGCTGTCTCACAGCACTCCTACAGCACTGTACCAATCATAAGTATGTATATTTGCAATTGTAAATAAAAGCAGCTTTAGACAGCATGTCTGAAAATGAGTAGTTCTGCATTTTTTCTACTGTAACACTTTGAAAGTTTTCACAAAAATTGATTGGATGGGTGAGAAAGATTGTAGAAGGTCTTATTTTAATTTTCACTTTTCTCTAAGCTATTTTGTCTGGGATTTTATGTTCATGAACATTGTTAGTATGGTTCTTTAAACAACTACAATTTTCAGCCTTCTCTCCACCTAAAAAATCCTTATTGGGTCAGAGCAAAACCAGGTCAAATGAACTTTCTGTAGGTCAGGAACAGAAGGACTTGCATATAGCTATATGTTGGATCTACATGATCACAGTATCATCGCTTATTTTCATAGATTGCACCAACCTTTTTTTTGGATTAGACAACATCTTCAGTTCTATAACTGAACTCACTAAATTCATAAGGTTCCCCTTCATACTGCAAGACAGATTTACTAATTATTTTTTACTTTCCATATCATTCATGATATCATGGGCATCTATCCTGTCCCGGAAGTCACCCTCCTCTAGCTTCATGAACATGTTATGCAAAACATTTTTTATTTTCCTATTCTGTTATTTTTGTATAATTCTTCCATATTCATTTAGAGATTAAATCATAAAACTTAAAGCAATGGTGGATACTAGAGGTCCACAATGTCTTATAAAAATCTTTTTGTTTTGCTCTTTTTCTAAATTTAGTTAAACTCAGCATTGTTGTGCAGTTTCCATAGAGAACCCTACAAATGATTCATGTGGTAGCAATTCTGTCTTACAGATGTCTCTCCATGACCCCATGGAGACTTTATGGACTCCGTGAGTCCATTTTGGCATCCAGCAGCCAAATCCTTATCATCACTACACTGCCTGCATTTGTGACTACAAAAAGCTATACAACATCATCTTCCTTCTCAGATGTAATGCCCTTCCCTGTAGTGACCTCCTCCGTGTTTGATGAGTTGGTTTCACTATATAAATATCTCCATAATTATATACGGAACTGTTAGGAACTACAATGTCATTTTTCCACAATGTCATGCTATGTGTCAAAGCTTCTAACCACATACACTGCCAGGCTGCTGAAGCCATCCCTTAGGATGATTGCCCTCATGTAAGGGAAATTTTTACTAGCTAAGAAATTATAATGTTTATGTTTTAAACAATAAGAAACATTACTCTAAGTTTATTCACAAAAATGATATCCCTAGAATTTGAATAAGTTTGTACCGCTTATTTCTGGAAAGGATGATGGGTTTCAGCTGTAATCTGAATCACAAAACATTTCCATGACATCCAGATGAGATAATCATATTTCTGGTACTATTACTTTTCCTATAGCGTTTAACTGACAAACTACTGCTTCGATCTACAAGGACATGAGAAATACACTACATCATTCTGTGCTTCTTTTACACTTCCTGGATTTGTTTTTAATTTTATTGTTCCTTTTGCTATTAAGGCAATTAAACACTCCCCCCAAAGCCAATCAATCAAATTAACAAAGAAAAAAAAAATTCTATAGGAACACACCACCATAATACAATAATACCATAATACAAAAATCTTATTTACCTTGAATAAATTTCTTTGGGAAAAAAAAAAATTACTGGATAATATAAAATAGTGGCTTATATTAAACATTGAAAAAGACATTTGGAAGCAGAAGTTCTACCTTGTTCCTATGTTATTTCTCCTTAACTCAGTGAAATCTTCAGTCACTTTCCTGCTCCTCTTCAGTTCTACCTTTCCCCCATCCAGAATATTACCGTACACCGAGAACACTATATGATTTGCACAAGTGGAGCAAGGAAAGGGACCAAACCTGAATCTCCCAGGGTACTGTAGAAGAACTGACACATGCTTCTCCTTATGCCTTAAAAGAAGGCAGTGGCTATCACAGATTTATTTTTAGAGGGGTCAGCAACATTAAATGCATTCCAGAAATACCTACAGCCTCAAGCCCCTGAGAAGAATAGCATCTACTCTCTAGTTTGTGATTTTTATTAGATATGAGTACAGAACTGCAACAGTTTGGAGCTTGTGCAGAAGGAAAAAAAGGCCTAGAAAGCTTTAGATCAAAACATAAGAATTCTGGCATCTTCAAGATCAGCTGGCAACCAAAGCAGAGGTTTTCAGCACCAAAACATTTGATATAGGCATCTAAATTCTACCTGAGCTCCACCTAAGTTGCCTAAAACTCCTTTGTTGGGTCTGGTTCCAAATTCCTTTAGTTATATGAACAGGAAGGAAGAAAATCAATACTTCGGGTCCAAATGTGCTGGAAATAATCTATTACATACACATTGTGTCATACTGAAACAATATAAGAATTCTCCTCTCACTTTGGAGAACCACAGCTGCAATATTTCAGCTCTACTTCACAGGCTTTTATCACAGTTTTAATGAAGTGTAGTTGGTTTTGAAGTAAAAGTCTGTCGGTTTTCATGAAAAGAATTAGATTCTTTTCTTGCACCGCCTGATCAGGTTTAAAATGGGGCTTAGTTTTCATTATCCTCTGAACAATATATTTTAAAGAAATTAATTGTAGTGATATATTTTAACCTGATGTGACGACAGGCTTATTATCAAGAGTACTATGCAAACAGGCAAAGATGGATTACCTAAGAAACGGGCTCAGGGGAAGGAAGTTTAAAAGATTAGACTGTCTCCTGGGTAATGGGTCTTTTTACCAAAGTCAAGAACCCTTGGGAATGCTCTACATTCACTTGCATTTTTAATAGAAAAGATGCCTTTCTGAAGAAGATGCAAATACCACAAGGCTATCTTCTTAGACCATTATTTATATATAGGAAATAAGCAAAGATTCAAATAGAAGGCAATCCATTAGGTAATTGCCTGCCTTATGCAGCCCCAGCACTGTAGCAAGCACCACTGCTCTCGAAGTGAGAAGAGGTAACTATTTCCCTTGAAATTTTCAAATTTTGATGATATATACAGACGGTATTAGGAGAAGAGGAAGAAAAAATAATTAGATTTTTACTGCCTCTGATTAGAGCTCTACCAGCTCTAGATTTTCAGCAGTCAATGTGATTTTTCCTCCTTCAGACTTATGCCTACTGAATTTCTAACCCTCCAATTTGCACCAAATGCTGTCCTGCTGTATTTGGTGATTGTGGTGGCTCTGGCATTAACATCCTGCTTCCTGTCTTCTGTACTTTGTGGCAAAGTTCTTATGTGAGACTCCTGCAGTGGAGATGGTCCCCAAGGTGCTCTGACACTGCTCCTCAAGCAGAGGCATGCCTGTTGACCCTGTGCCCATCCGTCCTGGGCTCTTCCAAAGCAGCAAGAGCACCAACAAGACTTAAAATGGTTGTTCCTTAGAGAGAAAGACTATACTACTCACTATCACCAGTGTCTGTGAGCAGAAATAACCATGCTTTATACACTTCCTCCACCCTCAACCAGCCTTCATTCAAACACTCATAATCAAATTGAAGGCTGTGATCAGGCTTATTCATGGATGGTGAGGGAAAAATTGATACTTCATAATACTGTGCAGCCAGCTCTGCAATCCCTAGTAGCAACGCTTCTCTAGGGGAAAACAGGGAGATACTTTAATAGGAAAACACAGTTTTTGCTTTAAACAATCTTAACTGAGGAAGAATTACTGATGCAGCCTAGTGGCTTGACTAAATTGGAAATGGAGTAGGCTTGAGACAAATCTGTCTCAGGCAGTTTTTCAGAGGGAGAAAAGCTCATGTCAATGTTTTTGCAATCTCTCCAGCACTGTGAAACACTAGCTACCAGAAGACTTCTCTTATAAAGGTGAAAGGGCAGGGACAGCTAAGAACTAAACCTTAATAATACAAAGATTGTTAAATTCCAATAAAATTAAAACCTTGAAGGCGACAAAACCCAAAAGAGACAAACTTTTAAAAATATTATTGAATATGTATAGTTTTCAAACGAAAAGTAACAAGGAAAAGAAGCACATCACAGAAGAAACAAAGACTTTTCAGAAAGAATCTAGAGAATCCAAAACGTCTTACAAGAGAGAGACATGGAATGTCTTCTCTAAAGATTTATATAAAGGGGGAAACTCCCAGCAGGAGACCACCTCTGTGATTAAAACCAGAAAAAAACTAGTATCAACAAATTCCACTAGTTACCAAACTTTTTTCACTACCTCCTCTGTGGAGGCTTCTGCCTTGAACTATGAAAATGCTTTGACAAATAGCTTCTAAAACCCAGTTTGAGGAAGCTACAAAGCTGTTTCATTCATAAGCAGAGACTACAAATTACTGGCAAAAACTCTGGCTTCCCAGCTGCAAGACAAAACACCCTAAAATAGTGCACTCAATTAGGTGGGGCTTTTGAAGGAGTGTTCGCTGCCTAGCAAAAATAAGGGAACTGATTAACGTAATATATCAGGCGAAGCACGCTGGAGAGCCAGCTGCAGATTTTGTAATAGGAAGAGGCAACAGATTTGAAAGGGACTTTCTCTCTGAGATTATAAACCATTGAAATACTTTATCGATGGTGGTGGTGCTGCCTTCTGGAAAACCATTGACTTCTGCAGAAAACATTATATCAGCAATCAAAGCAGAAGTGTCTCAACTTTCTGTGTCTCCTTTCTCTCTCTCCTTTTTTGCCTTTCCCTACATGTATAAGGAAAGGAAAAAGGAATCAAAAACATGGATACGTAGGTAATGGCCAACCTACATGTAAATAGCTTGTATTAATGTCAAACAACACTGCTCAAAAAGACCCACATTTATTTAAACAGAGTAGCTGGTGTTCCACCACCTTTTTTAAAACTTACCCACAGACTATCTGTGAATTGAGGCAGAAAATATCCTCAACAGAGTGACAAAACACGGAATATCATATTCTATATGAATATGCAAGGAAAACTTCTAAATTTGTGCTTTGAATTTTCTCCAGTTTTGCTTCCAGGCACCAATTTTTCACCTTCCAGCAAATTTTTTAGAATACTAAATAAATAAATAAGTAGCAAACCAAATTCCATAAATAAAGCATGACTTCCTCAAGAAACCCACTTTTCACCTGATTTTCACTGAAACTATGTCAGAGGGCAAACAATGCATAGGAACAAGGATGAGGTTTATTCTATGACCTTGAGAGAACTCTCTCTGACTTTCTTTGTTACTCTTCAACTTAGCAATAATTATAAGCACATCCCTGAAGTGCCTCTCAACTACAAATCAATAACAATCGCTCTTCAAGCTACCCACAGACACTGCAACAGCCACCATCTCTGCCAGATATATAAAGAAGTGTTGCAAAGACTTGTTAGAAGGATACAAAAGGAAATTAGCTCATTAGGGTCAGGGTTGTTGCTATACAAAGAGATAATGGTAGGGTAGCAAACTGGAGCATGAAGTCCACCAAAGAAATAGTCATCTATTGTTTTCTTCAGGATCAGGAACAAGTGATGCAACTTTTCCATCACAGGAGAAATGAAGATATTTAAGAGAAAACACAGACAACTATTCAGATGACAGAAAAAGCAGCAGCCAAAACAGAGACCATTGCCTAGGAACAAGTGACAAAATGAGATCTAGTCAAAACCACTCTCCCTCTGACCAAGAACTATTTAGAGGAGATGCTGAGTATATAAAGAGAAAGTTGTGGCTTTCAAAGGAGACAAATTGTAAGTGACATTAGCTTTCCAAGCAAAAGGATTGAGAGAAATGCCACTAATAATTCAGAGGCTAGCTATTCCCCGGTACAATAACCAACAGATATTTTCATCAAATACTTGTTAAAACAACTGGACAGAATTCTATTTTAAGCTTGGTTTTGTTAGTAGCGAGGACATTTATAAAAGAACTTGGTCACAGGAAATAACCTTGAATTGAATGATCTGAAGCTGATGCCATTTAAATGGAAGGGAAGAACAAACAAAAAGCATAGGCTGTAACTCAGCAGTCTGTAATAAAGTTGGGCACTAACAGCCTGGAGCTGAGGGCAGGCTGCAAAACCTAAGAAACAGCAAGTTCACCTGAGCAAATGTAACTGCTACAGTTAAATCAGTGCATGAGTAACCTAATTCAAAGCTGCCATGGACGTTTACATGTTTAGGATGTTTACGCTATTATTACTGTGAGAGTTACAGTATATATAATACTGAAAGCTTCAGACTTAAAAGGACAAACTTTAAGGAAGTGAGGGGACTAGTGAAGTCAGTTAGTCAAAAATGCTCAAACACCTCTTTCTTCAGAAAGATGTGAATGTCATTAAGTTAAAGGCGCCAAACCTATTTGGAATTGATACCTTGAAGGCAGAAGATTGTAGGAAAAGTCTCAAATACATTACTGAAGGTAAGACAAAAAAGCACCAGTTAGCCAAGAAACATATTTTACTGGTCAGGAGGTATAAGAATAAAGTCAATATACTCAATAGTCAAAGGAAATTAAAACAATGCCCTTTAGTCATAAAACTGAAAAGCAGGGAAAGGTAAAATTAGGTTCATTATACAAGAAGGAAAAGGTAGTTATTAAAGAACATATACGTATGCTCATAAAAGTAGTCAGGGAAATATTGGGAAAAGGATATTGAACTTGTCTGGACTTGGAAACAAATCCCCATGTGTGAAGGGCTAGGTCAGCTTCTTGACTGAATTTCAAAAGGAAAGACATGGAAATTTAAGCATCGCATGCCAAGTATTAGCAATAAAGTTATCAAATTGAAGGGTACCAAAAAAATTATATATGTAGTAGCCACATGTCACATAGCAGGGAAGGGGAAAGAAGAGCAGTCAATGCCACCACAGGCTCATTAGATTGATCCAAACAAGATGCAAAGCTTTAGAAAGAATTTTGAAGGAGAAAACAACCAGCTCTAAAGACACAATAGAATGGAATGGAATACAGTAACATCAACTCAATATATTTAAGTTCTAACAAAACCTTTTCTTCCCCTTCCCAGATATCCAACTCCCTAGCCACATGTAATGCAGTACATCTACACTAATTAGAGTTCAGTAAACCACTTGATTCAAAAGTCAAATCAGAAATGGTTAATGGTGCTAGGGAAAATGTTTCTTTTAATGAAAATAATACTGTTGATATCATGTGCAGTAACACCATGTATGCTGTAGTTACAGCCTAGACCTTGCCAGCCACTAAGGAGAAGCTGCCCTATTTTCTCTGCCCAACTGCAATACTTTCATTGATATTGTTCCATGTTTTCAATATGCTTACCAATCCTGGAGCTTTTTTTCAGTTCAATGAGTCGGACACTGGGAAAAAGGGAGATCAGCTGATGTTTCATGGCAAAGCAGAAAATGTTTTTGAAAACAATGCTCAGCCTGAATATTCACTGTCTTGTTACCTGAACATCCAAATGGAGAGCAGTTGCCTTTAGTAATGGTAGCATTTATCACTGTTTGCATACTCTTATATGACCACATAAAGTCACGAGATGAGAAATGAGACTACTGTGTCAATTATAACAGATGTACTGTTTCTTCAGCTTTTCCTTCCTCTTCCCATTGTTACCAGAATTCTATTGAGGAAATAAGAATTTAAGAATTTACTGACAGTTGCTCCAGCTGTTTATTTTCTACCAAGCACTTGAGGGGAAATACTTAGTCTTTTGTCAGCACTTGTTTGATGCTATGCCCAGATGTACATGATGGCACAGCCTGGAAAAGGTGGATAACACTGACTGAGATTTCTCTGTCACCAAGAAATCTGGCTTTTTGCCATGCCTTTTAGCCCACCTCATGCGACCAGTCAGTGAGAGGAACTAAGGGCAACTCTAGCTGCCATCCGTATTTAGTGGAACACAGACCAGACCCTTACTGAGCTCTCCTACTTAATGCTATTCATTTATGTAGCATTTTAGAGGAGTAATGAAGTGAATCAAGAGAAATCCCTTCTAGGGACAGACAGAATGTCTCTCTCACCCTTGTGAATTTCTCTGTTTGACATCACTTTTATGCAAGAGCCACAAGTAATGTCCAATCCACCACTCTGGACACCTTGACAGATTACCAGAGAGAGAATTCGATGTGCACCCAGCTTATATGGTGCATCATATCACTTTCAAAAAGCTTTATCACATCACATGAATCACTGACAGATTTGATACAAGAAATCAGCAGGGATTTTTTTCTTAGGAGAGAAGAGAATAGCCATTCTGCAAAGAACGAAAAAAAATTATAAATGCTTTCCTATGTCTTACATATAGCACTTAGCCATTATAATGCTATGGGTCTTACCGAGCAAATACTTTTACACATAAGTAATGCCAGCATTCACAAGGGGGCCACACATAGTGGCATTGAGGTAATGCAGCCATTGCTGGCATGCATAAACTAAATAAGCAAAAGAAATTGCAGATACTAACAAAAATGTTTGGGTTTTTTTTGTTGTTTTGTTTTTTTTTTTCCACAACAGAAAATACTAGTGTGAAAGCTGAAAGCTGAACATCCCTAAGCTAAGAAAATTCTCCTGAAAGCCAGCTTTCTGTGTAAGCTAACCCTAAATTCAGTAATAAAGCCCCAAAAGCAGGGAAATTTAAATAAAACCAATACAAGATAGAAAGCCTCTGGGATATATTGTCAAAGTGACTCATGAGGTTTAAAGTCAATAGAAGTTGATGAGTGAGACTGGAATCCTATGTAGTGCTTTAAAAATATACCCTAAGGTACCAAGTGAAAAAACCAAGAGCTAACCCCGCATACAAATATCACACTGCAAAATTTACCTACACTTTTTCGGGAAAAAAAAAAAGGTCACAAGGAGTAGAATTTTCTGCCTGTCCTAAAGGGCACAAAACATTTGGAAAGCCTCCCTGCACAGAGATGCAGCCCAAATTTGATGGTTTAAGTGAAATGCAAGTGGTGCACAGATGTCATAGAATCATAGAATGGTTAGGGCTGGAAAGGACCTTAAGATCATCTAGTTCCAACTCCCCTGCCACGAGCAGGGACACCTCCCACTAAACCATG